>CABHPQ010149859.1:15825-28113 GCA_902168405.1 Peromyscus aztecus
ATACAGTCTGGGTGTGAGGAAGTACACAGTCTGGGTGTGAGGAAGTATACAGTCAGAGGTGTGAGGAAGTATGCTGTGGTGATATTTTATTTGTGCACCCTAATAAAGCTTATCTGGGGATGAGAGGGAAAAGCCAGTCACTATATTAAACATAGAGGTCAGGCAGTGGTAGCACACACCTTTAATCCTAGCATTCGGGAGGCAGAGATCCATCCGGATCTCTGTGAGTTCATGGCCACTCTGGGAACAGAGTCAGGCATGGTGGCACATGCCCTTAATCCTAGCACTAGTTAATCATAGAGGTCTGGAGGTCTGTACAGACAGACAGGAAGTGATAGAGCTGGATGGAGAGAGGAAGTAAGATGGCAGGGCACAGAAAGATATATAGGCATGTGTATACAGGAAGTAGCTCTCTCTTAGGCTGAGGATCCCTAGTGATAAAAACTTGTGGCTTGGCTTGTTCTATTCCTCTGATCTCTCAGTTTTCACCCTAATATATGGCTCTGGATTTTTTATTAATAAGACTATTTAGCAATTCGTGTTACAGTATACAGTCAAAGTGTCAGGAAGATGGGTACAAGCAGGAAATTCCAAGGGCAAAAACCTAATTCTATCAGACAAGGTTGTAATTCCCATAAAGAAAAGTGTGTAGAAATGAAAGGGTCTCAGGAAAGCGTTATGTTTAGTGAAATAAACCAGACTCAGAAAAGCAGACCTGTGAGAAGAGACAGAGGTCTTAAAGGAAGAGGAAACAGGAAAGGGTGAGGGGTACATGAGACATGGAAGGGGGGGCAATTTGGTGGTGGGAGGAGTCATCAAGAGTGGGAAGGGGGTACAGAGGAGGGCAAATAATAATGATAACAATAATGAACTGTGATGATACACATGTGCTGGGATAATCTTTTGTACGCTGTGTGAAGATGTGTCTCTGTCCTTCCTCACCTGCCTAAGGCACCTTCTGATTGGTCTAATAAAGAGCTGAATGGCCAGTCGCTAGGCAGGAGAGGAATAGGAGGGTGTGGCAGGGAGAGAGAATAAGAGGGGAGGGGGAGAGAGAGAGAGAGAACAAGAGGAAGAAGAGAGGAGAGAAGAGGGGGACACCCAGGGCCAGAAGCCAGGCAGCTGACAGACAGACAGACATAGAGGCAGCAGGAAAGTAAGATCTTCAGAAAGAAAAGGTAAAAAGTCCTGGGGCATAGCACAGACAAAGAGAAACAAGTTTATTTAAGTTAAAAGAACTAGCCAAAAATGAGCCTAAGCTAGGCCGAGCATTCAAAACTAAGAATAAGTCTCTGGGTCATGATTTGGGAGCTGATTGGTGGCCCAAAAGACAAAGCCTGGTACACTAATTTTCATCACAGATTTTACAAAACACATTGTACAGTGGGCCTTCCTAACAGGCCTGTGAGGCAGGTAATAAACCTGCTCCATTCTGCAGACGAGGGAAGAATGCTCTCAACGTCCAAGCACTAGTTAAAACCCCACAGCTAAACAGGTAAGCAAGGGGCTGGGGACGAAGCTCAGTGCTAGTGTGCCTAACTTAGAAAGGCTCTGGGTTCAGTTCCCAGCAGTGCAGCCAACCAGTCAACCAGTCAATCAGTCAATAAGTTGGGCAATAAATATAGCATGCCTAACATGAGCAAGTAAAAATTCAATCCCAGTACAACAATCAACCAGTCAATCAATCAATCAATCAATCAATCAATCAGGGTAACTCAGTGCTGAGTACCCACCTATCATGCACAAGGCCCTGGGTTCAGTCCTCAGCACAGCAGACAAACAAATCATTTGGGCTGAGGACATCATGGAGGCAAGGCACTGGGCCTGCATGCAGCATTTAAGTCTGTGGTTACTAGATCTATGTGACGTTTGAATAGGTGCCGGTGAGGATTTCAATGGTCTCTCAGAAGTCTTGCACACCACTGAAACCTTGTGTTTTTAAAACAAAGACTCTATATGTGAAGCATTATGGAAATGCCATGATTAAAGGATGAGGTTTAATTTATGTTTTATACAGCATGCAAAAAAAATTGCCTTTGACCCTAAGCTGATCGTGTTAGCTCTATTCCACCTCCTCTAACCCAAGGCTGCCTCAAATTCACCTTTTAGCTCCCATTTTCCTTTGCAAGCATTAAAATCCTCAAGAGTAGAAAGCCCTTCCCTCACAGCCTTCTAAGTCTGAAGCTGGCCATCTTGATCCTCTCAGAGGTTTCTTCTAGCTTCTTCCCCTCTTGTTAGGGACTACTAGCGACTTACTAACCAAAATAGCCAGAAAAAAAAATGCATTCCATTGTGCCCTTCCTATCTAGGTGTTTAAATGCCAGCGTTATCTTCTACCCACCCCATGATCACTCCCAACAGCACAGCTGTCAGCAAAAGGACAGACAACCCGGGGACTTGACTTGACAGAGCACAGATTTGTCACCAGTCAAAAATAGATCACCCACCACTCAGAAGGGCACAGGACACCTTTCAGCCCTATCTTGGTGGCCTCCAGATTTCAGGGAAACACACCAAGCACTTGACAGAGTGAACATACAACCAGAGAGCCTTTCAAAATAGCTTCATTTCAACGTGCTCACCATGGGTGAGATGACAATGACCCTATAAGGTCACATATGGACATGCTACATGTCCACAGTGATCAAAACCATCAGAAAGGACAACAAAGGCCCAAAAGGACAACTCTCCCAAACCAACAGCTGATCCTGTTGTCTTTTCCAGAAATGAGCAATGCCACTCAGTTTACCGATGAGTCAACTCCGAGCCTTTTCAGGTGGGCTTCCTGCCCTGACAGAAGGCTGTTGGGAATACAGTCACTTCTCAGGAGAGCAAGATCCTGGGCATTTAGCTCAGTGGTAAAGTGTCTGCCTGGTGCAGAGACCCTGGGTTTGATTCCCATCACAACCACCTCTCCAAAAAAATGACTGAAAAAAAGATAAAGAAAATGTAAAGATCCACTATAACCATTCAAGGTTTTTGTTTTTGTTTGGTGTTTGTAGTTGTGGTTGTTGCTGATGTTGTTGTAAGACACAGTCTCCTATATCCCAGGCTGGTCTCAAACTCACTATGGCCCACAGATGACCATAAATTTCTCAACCTCTGTCTGGACCTCCCAAGCACTGGAACTACAGTCGCATATCCCCGTGCTCAGTTTAGGCTGTGCCTGAACCCAGAACTTAGTGCACCTAACCAAGCTTCAGCCCTGGCCCCCTTTCACATATTTTACCAACAACCCTATTTGTCTCATTCACACTTTTGAGGGTAGGTGGTTGTTTTCAGGGGCCCAAGCCACAAGAGATCTACATCCAATGCAAGCACATGACTTGGTTATGCCGCTAACACGTAGTAAAACAAGATCCTGACAACAGACCTGATTTTCTATTAGAACTTTTTAAGAATTAATCAGCCTTTTCATTCAACTCTACAAATGAACAAGATGGGTTAGTTCTATAGAAAGGCCTTTTTTTTTTAATGAAAATGGTGCCTTTTTAAAAAATTCATTTATTATATATACAGTGTTCTGTCTGCATGCATGTCTGCATGCCAGAAGAGGGCACCAGATCTCATTATGGATGGTTGTGAGCCACCATGTAGTTACTGGGAATTGAACTCAGGACCTCTGGAAGAGCTGTCAGTGCTCTTAACCTCTGAGCCATCTCTCCAGCCCTAGAAAGGGCTTTCTATGTATCCAAATGTGGTTTCTCATTCCTAGTGAGAACCTGCCCGAGCATGTACAATGTTCCAGAGCACATTAAGGCAGCCTTTCACAAGAGTCTAACTCTCGTGTGAGAACAAGTGAAGTTCTCCAAGTTCTTTTTATTTGTTGCGCTATGTTTGGGGTTTGCCATCTCTAACAATGTGTGTGATAAATAACAATCCTTGTCTATCTTCTCCTTAAATGACATTGCGGGAACACTATTTCCATGGACCTCTCTAAAAGACAAATGAACTTACTCACATGCTCGTCAAAAGATAATTAGTCCAAATCTTTCAAAATGAAGAATATAACCCTGTCATCTGATACAAAATGTGCCTTAAGTTTTCTTGCTTCCTTGACCTGAATCTTGTTGTTTTATAATTTTTTTGTTTTGTTTTGCTTTGTTTTTTGAGACAGGTTTCTCTGTGAAGCCCTGGATGACCTGGATCTCATTTTGTAAACCAAGCTGGCCTCGAACTCAGAGATCCAACTGCTTCTGCTTCCCAAGTGCTGGGATTAAAGTCCTGCACCACCACGCCTGGCTTGCTTGACTTAAGTAGAAACATTTTCAGAAACTACATAAAAATCCAGCAAAACAGATGATCTGTGCTCCCTGGCTGTTCACTGAATTGCTCTTGCAGTCACTATAGTAGTCTTTTTATTTATTTGTTTGTTTATTTATTTATTTATTATTTTGAGATAGAGTGTCTCTCCATAGTCCTGTCCTGGAGCTTGCTATGTAGACCAGGTTGGCCTTGAACTCACAGAGATCCAACTACCTTTGCCTCCCAAGTGCTGGGATCAAAGGCGTGCACCCCACGCCTGACTCACTATAGTAACCATTTTAATTTTTTGGAGAATTTGAAGTTTCTCCTCTTTTAGAAAACTAACTTGACATACTCAGTTTGTTTTCTGAAACAAGTCAGTGTGCTTCAGAAATAGGAATTGGGAGCCTTAGCTGATTTTCTGGCTGAGACAAATCATCTAAACTGGCAATGAGAGACTGCACTGAAGAAGAGTCTCCCTGAGTAAACGGAATGACAGGAACACTCCCAAAGAGCGGTAAGAGAAAGACAACCGACTTGCCATCCGAAAGACACAACTCCAATGGGACAGAATTTACAGACACCCTCTCAAACTCTCTGTGACAGATTAGTGAAACCCAAGGCCCCTCCACCTGTCCGACACTGACAAACACCTCAGTGCATGTGATACAATAGCAGATGCAGATTGGACATGCATCCAGTGCCTTGAGGTGGAAAACCCTGCCTTTGCCATTAACAACTATCTGTCTTCTGTGCGGGGGTGAAATCCAGCACCTCGCATCTGCTGAGCATTCCGTTACAAACCCAGTCCTTGTCATTAGTGATCTGAATTAACGAAATGCAGACTTATTAGGTCTGAGGCACCAAATGCCCACAAAGCTGAAACTAGATAATGCCAAATGTGAAATCTAGAAGGTGGTTAAGAATTAGATGAGATGCCAGGCATGGTGACACGTGTCTTTAATCCCAGCGCTCTAGAGGCGGTCTGGTCTACAGAGAGTTTCAGGACAGCCAGGCCCTTATAGAGGCTAGCCTGGTCTACATAGAGAGTTCCAGGCCAGCCAGGCCCTTATAGTAAGACCATCTCTCCAACTAAAAATTAGATGAGACTAAAACTTCAAACTTTGTGATCATGATAACCCAAAATACAAAGGCGATGCCTAAACCACACTGCTATGACATTGACAGACAAGACAGGGAGATGGCTCTTTCTTAGCAGAAAATCCCAATCAGCAAATGTAGAAGGAATGAGTGTCCCAGCAATCTATTACAGCAGCCATGGTAACTGACTCGGCCCCACGAACGGATGCTAAAATTATCAAGTGGGGAAAACAAAACAAAACAAAACAAAACAAAACAAAAAAACAGTACATTTGCACAGTCCTATATGTCCCCCTGGAAATACTCTCAGTTATAAAGGAAAAACAGCAACTTTTAACTTTGCAACTAACACTTCCTTGATGGAATACCGAGCACAGATGCCTGGGAAGGATGCCTTTCTCATCAGCAAACACGTGCCAGACAAACTCAAACCAGGGAAACTTCCAACAGAAGCTGGAAAGCCACAGCCCACCTGAGCCTCCGCCGCATTTTCTAAACGATGTCACCCTGGGACACGGCCCTGTCATTCAGCCGCATCTTATCTAAGTCTGCTTCTCTGCTACAGCAGTGAAGGTCAGTGGCTGCAGAGGCCACATGGCCTGCAAAGCCCAGGACACTTATCTGACCCTTGATAGAAAGGTTAGCTGATCCCTCGGCTGTGAAATAACAAGTTAATCTCTTGAAAAGTGTCATGGGCGGTGGTGGCGCACGCCTTTAATCCCAGCACTCGGGAGGCAGAGGCAGACGGATCTTTGTGAGTTCGAGGCCAGCCTGATCTACAAAGTGAGTTCCAGGAAAGGCACAAAACTACACAGAGAAACTCTGTCTCGAAAAACAAAAAAACAAAAAAAAAAAAAAGAAAAAAGAAAAAAAGAAAGAAAGAAAGAAAGAAAAAGAAAAGAAAAGTGTCACAGTCACAAAGGGAAGAAAGGATTGAGGGTTTTCACACTGTGGAGATGTAGTAACATGACAATCAATACGAGATGGGACCCTGAATTACATTCTGAAGTAAAAGAAAGACCTGGGCTGGTGGGACAGCTCAGTGGATCAGGGCACAGGCCACCACGCCTGACGACCTGAGTTCAATTCCCAGACTCCACGTGGCTGAAGGAGAGAACTGAACTTTGCAAATTGTCCTCTAACCTCTGCATGTGCTCTAGCACCCCTGATCTCTCTCTCTCTCTCTCTCTCTCTCTCCTTCTTTCTCCCTTTCTCTGACACACACACACACACACACACACACACACACACACACACCACAAATTAAATGTAGAAAAGTTGTTTGTTTGTTTTTTTAATGAAAACAAAGGCTAAAATGTTTTCAGTGTGATTTTTATTACTTGGAGTGTATCAATATTCCACTCTTGGTTTTCATAACTATATCATGGTTATACAAGACATGGATAATTGAGACCCTGAGGTGAAAGTATACGGGAACTTTATGGAGCGCTTGGTTTTTTTTTTGTTTTGTTTTGTTTTTTTTTTTTTTTTTTTAAGTTTTCTGGGATCTAAAGTTATTTCAAAGTAAAAAGTTAGAGAATAGCTGTGATGGCCTGTCAGCCTGTTCTGAGCCGGCAGCTGCAGCTGTCATCTCCCGGCCACCAACCTTCCAAGATTCGTGTTCATGGGGCTTAAAAGCAACTGTAAAAATAATTCCAAAGTCAGCAACACTTAGGCCAGTGCCCGAAGGCAGCCAGGAGTGACAGAGAACATCCTTGCTTCAACCGCCACTGCCTTTGAAACACATCGGTGCTGGGGAAGTGTGTGGACCCGAGTATCTCCCATGCTGTCTCTTGAGGGCTAAAGACAGGTAGCATGTGAGGATGTTCATGGAAGTCTCAGAAGGAGACATCAGGGCAGACCCACGGCAGAGGAGATCAAATCTGACAGCAGAGAGAGACAGCTTGTCTTTGGGACTCAGGGCCAGGTCTGTCACCACTTTCACAAGCAGTCCTGACAAGGGAGTGAAATGTCTTCAGAAAACGTGTCATTTCATTGCTCAGAGGCTGTCTCTGCATGGTCAGTGGTGCGTTGGGAGAACAAGCAGGTGCCCATAGGGCAGAAGCATGCCACACCAACTCAATAGTTTTTCATACAAAAAGATGGAAAGAATCACAGACTGCTGGGGTGGCACTCCGATGGTAAACTGCTACCTGCCTAGCAAGCAGGAAGCCCTGGGTCCAATCTCTGGCACCACCAAATCGGGCATGGTGACACATATCTGTAATCCCAGCACTCGGGAGGGGGAGTGGGAGGATCAGGAGTTCACGGTCATCCTCAGCTATCGGGCTATAGTTTGAAGTCAGCCTGAGCTACGTGAGACCCTGTCTCAAAGGAGGGAGGGAGTGGACTGCAGAGCTTGAATTTGAAGAGTGGGAAGAAGAGATTTGATTTGCAGCCCTTGGAAGCATCAGCTGAGCAAGCCCCTCTCCAGAACCACCCACTTCCTTCAGTCCAAGGATCACATTTGCCTAAAAGCCACAGAGCTGGGGCAGGGGGGAGGTCCAGCCACACTGAGCCATGAAAGGTGGCTGGGAGCCTCGCCCTGCTCCCTAGCATCTATCCCTTCATCCCCAGGTGACGATGCCATGGGCAGGACACAGGAGCCTGGGCTAGTTAGCTGCATGTGTCACCCCCAGAGCTGGCCAGCCCTTGGCAGGTCCTGACTCACAGCTGAACACGAGACTCTGAGAGGCCCAGGCTATCCATCATGCGGAGACACGGAACAGCAGAACAGATGAGGCTCCTGGCCCCTTTGCATGGCCTGAGCTCCTCCTCCCGATTTAAAAGCCACAACCCCAGAGATGAGGAAGAACCTGCCAGTAGCTGGTGCCCTCTGGAGACAAAAGAGAGAGTTCATGAATGAGCCATTTGGACCGGAAATCACCCAACGGGGGCTTCCCGGGTGGAGCCATCCCTCCCTACTCTGAAAATTCCATCATCACTTCTGCTCGGAAGGAAGCGACACACCCTAGAAGCAAACCCACCGCCCACTCCCTGGCTTCTGTCCCACCGAGGACATTTCAGGGTTGTGCTAAGCAAAGTAATCCTAATTGCTTTCCTCCAGAGCAGCCTGTGTGACAACAGGTGCCAGCTGACAGGCCATGACTCCGCGTTTGTGGGTTTCATTGTTTTTAAATTAGCTTAAGTAATTGTTTTCGAGTCATTTTACCCTTCCTAGGAAGCTCAGATGAGGAGGTAAGAGGCAGCAACGCTAATCTAGAAACGCAACAGATCTCTGCCACCTGTGGCACCAGAGGACATGAGCTGTGAGTGACAATGGCCAGATGACCCACTCTGGGACCATCTGCACCAGTCTGGTCTGCCTGAATGGGAAACTGGTGGGAGCAAGCCTCAGTCTGCCAGGGCTTCTGGAAGGCGGTCCAGCCACACACTAGCCATGCACTAGCCTTGGACTAGCCACGCCTCTCTGCAGAAAGCCCCAGCTGCCAACATATAGACAGACCTCCAGTCTTCAGCTGCCCATTTGACCATCTGGCCTTCAGAGAGGACCCAATGGTTCACAGGGACTTTAATACCCATGTTGTGGGCAAACACCACCGATAGGAAGCTAAGGGGTTAGGGGCCATACCTTGCTAAAGTAACGAAGGCTATTGTGGTCCAGCCCCTTTACAGTCTTTCCCCAGAGTTCCAGAAGAGATGCCACCAGTGGTGAATTAATTAATCTGAGGGATTCTAATGAATCTATGTACACAAAACTCTTTAGCTCATTATCTTTATTCTTCTGAGTCAGTTCTCTCTACACAGCTTCGATTCAGGTCTCACGCTTAGCTCCTTTCTTGACTGATATTTCTATCTTTATTTCCCTTCTTAGTTCTGCCCCATCCTAGTTCTTTCTCATCTAGTTCTTCCTAACTTAATTCTTCCCCATCTAATTCTGCCTCCTAACTCCCCAATCTAGTTCCCTTTCAAATCTCTGAGGTTTACAGTTATATGCTCTGGCCAAAGCAAGGTCACACGGCTTGAATTCTTCCAGAGTCAAAAGGAGAGGTGATAAAATCCATACAGAGCAGTAATTGTCAGCTCTCATTAGCAACCAAGAGGGAAGTGACTAATGGGGAACGAATCAACTATGGGCTGAATTCGGTTAAGAGATCAGAAACGGGATGTATGTGCTCAAACTGTCTTCTTAGAAGTGGTTAGGTAAAATGTTAGGAGTCTATCAGTCACGGAGTGAAAATAGAACTGCCTTTGTTTCCTCTGGCACTGAAATCCATCTCTGCTGTACCATTTTCTGGCAGGCAGGGGAAGTGCACTCGGTAGCTAGGCAGCCTGTGTCACAGCTTGATGTACCTGGTAAGTAAAAGTCCTTTAGTTCTGAGTTAATTGTTAAAGAGAGATCTAGAACTAGAAATAGCACTTCTAAGATGAAGGGTTAAGCTTAATTAGCACATCCACTAAGCCTTCTCTGAAGATAACCTGGATGCTTAGCTATCTACAGTCTGTCTTAGAAAGTCTGTGCAGCATCTCAGATAAGATACTTTCATCCAAAGATGGTCCTGACCAGATGTTCTAATGACAATAATTACAGAAAAGCCTGAAATTAGGGGTCTTGACTGTGACTGTGTTAGCACAGTTAGATGAATTCAAATATTCTAATTGTATAGGGGAATTTGTGCCCAATGAATGATTCAACCACATTGTTAGAAGTTCTTGGGAAAAGAATCAAACAGGAAAGCTGCACAAGAAATTCACTGTAGGACACAGCTAATATATTCAAAAGCCAATATCACCAAGACTCCTCAAGGCTTGCCTTTAGTCAGCTGAATTCCTACTTCACATTTCTGCTGCTCACAGCACTAAAGAACAACACTAACAGAAGACAGGATGGTTATTAGAAGGAAAAAGCAGCCAGCAAACACCTTTTGGGTCCATCCTATGCAGTAGCCACTGTGCCAATCACATTAATATTTTTGCATCCTTGTCCTGACCCTGAGAAGAAGACAGGAGCATTTGCCAACAGAAATTAAAGTTCCTCTTTTCCCTTTCTTTCCTATTTATTCACTTGTTTGCTTGTTTGTTGTGGTCCTGCAGATGTTGGGCAAATATTCTTCCACTGAACTACACTCCCAACATGGAGGCTCATTTTATAGACTACAAAATTGAGGCTCAAGAAAGCCAGGATTTCTGCCCAAGTCCACCGGGTTACTTATCAGAGAATGCTGACTCACTGGTTCACCAAATCTGACTCTGGTGGTAGCCATACTTTGCTCTGTTGTGGGCTCTCTACCTGTGGTAAGTGGATGTATGTGTTGTATGTCCCCAGGAAAAGTTCTGTAACACGACACTAACACGCTCTCTTGGTGTTGAATGAGTCAAGAATAAAGTGCCTTCTGGCTTAGTTGGGAAGCAGCAAGCCCTAGAGAGCAGGTAGATCCTTTGTTTCAAGTGAATTGGAAAGCCATTATTTTACCAGCCAGCTTGATAGCAATATTCTTGGACAACTGCATATTGCATAAAGATGCACATGAAAGACAAGCCCATTGAAACCATGTGCTTTAAGATACTATGTGTGGCCAAAAAAAAAAAAATTCCCTAGGGAGACATAATACACACATCTATTCCCCCAGATAGGGAGTCTACACAGTCCTAAGTATAGATACCAAAAAAGTCCAATTTGGTAAATCAATGAGCTTTACTGAGGTTACAGGATATGGGTAAGGGGTTACTTGCAGGAGCAGAAATGACTCAAAGACAGCTGTATCACCAAAGCCCACCCTTCCATTGGTGTCATCTCACAGAGCTGGGAACCTGGAGCACACTGCACAGCCTGCAGGCAGTTCAACAGGTTGGAGAGTGTCCTTTCTAGGTACCTCGGTTGGTCTAAACCTCTTCCAGGAAGCTGGGCTGATTTCTGCTTCTTCCAGGCAGCTGGTCTGGTTTCAGAGTCTTCTTCTGCATTTCACTTTGTCTGAGATGGACTCTCAGCTTCTATTGTTTACTCCATCAGGGAGGGGCCTAGTGAAGCTGGTCAGTTTCAGGGACTTCCTGAAGCTATCCTGAGGTATTCACTTGCCTGCTCAGGGAAGCAATGCACCGCTGTGTGGGTGAAGTGGCTGGCTCAGCGGATTAAGGCACTTGCCACCAAGTCCAATAAACTAAATTAATCCCCTGGACCCACTTGATAGGGAAGACAACAGACCCCAATAAACTGTTCTCTGAGCTTCACATGTGCACTGTGACACAAATGCACACACACATAGATACACAAATGCCCACTCACAAAATAAATAAATGTAAAAAATTAAATAAATAAAATGCACTCATTAAAAAATATGATTAGATCACCTGGAACTAGAGGTACAGATGGGTTGTGAGCAATTGTGTGGGAGCTGGGAAGCAAAGGCTGGTCCTCTGGAGGAATAGCCAGTGCTCTACACACTGAGCTATCTCTACAACCCCCATTAAAAAAAACTCTTAAATACATAAATAATGAAAAATAATGGATAGCATTCCAGTATTCCCAAAATTACAGACAGCCCAAATATGTCTTCAACTAGCACCAACTTGACCCTTGACCTCATTTTAAAAGTGAAAAATTTTAGAGAGTTGAGTCTTAATAAAAATTTCCACATTTTCAAACAAATTACATTTCAATATTTTAACTTTTATTTCTGTTTGTGCCTCTTGCATCCCCCAAAATTTGAAACCAAATTGGGTGAGAGGAAGGAAAAATTAGTGTTTGTTGATTCCAGCAAAGCCTATTTTGGCTATGTTAGGGGCACTGGCCACTCTTGCAGAGGACCTGCATTTGGTTCCTAGCACCCACAGGATGACTCACAACTATCCGTAACACCAGTTCCAGGGGGTCTGACACCTTCTTCTGATCCCCGTGGACATCAGGCATGCATGTGGTGCACATACATACACAGAAGATGTAAAATAATAAATAAAACTTAAAGGAAAAAAAGAATAAATAAA
>CABHPQ010149860.1:0-41833 GCA_902168405.1 Peromyscus aztecus
ATTCCCTCTCTCACCTGATAAAAAGAAAACCATACTGTGACCTGTAAATGTAATGGATAGAATGAGGAAATTTACAAATATATTATCAAACTATCCACTGTATGCATACCATGGATGTATCTGCATGATGGATTTATGTCTACACTGTTTCTCAAACTTCAGTCCCTTTCTTTCATTAGGAAGCAAATGAATACAAATGGCATTAATTTTTTGATATAGTGATGAATACAATCTATCTGGAACTATAATTG
This sequence comes from Peromyscus aztecus, assembly GCA_902168405.1. Lineage (NCBI taxonomy): Eukaryota > Metazoa > Chordata > Mammalia > Rodentia > Cricetidae > Peromyscus > Peromyscus aztecus. The sequence continues at coordinate 252 of CABHPQ010149860.1, forward strand.
TGTTCCTTAGAACAGCTTTATATTATCTTCTACCTCATTTTTCTTATTTGTTTTTGTTTTATTTCTATATCCTATTCTTGTTTGTGTTTATTTTGTACAAAGCTGTTAGCTTAAAATATTATGTATGTAGGTATCTATGGTTTTGACTCCTATAAAGTATATTTAACTAGCATAGGACCACTAGAGAACACTTTGTCTTTGACAAATATCAAGCAATTTAAATTAAAGGATTTTAATTAATTTTATTATAAACATCTAAATTTATTCCTTGATAACATAATACAATATAGCCATTTTCCATTATTAGTATAAGCAATGCCAAATTTTTCTTCTTCACGTGTGATAAAAGTTGTGAATAAAAAAGAGCATGTTTTGTCTTACTATTATTATTTTAAGCTGGAATCAATTTCTGACATATTTTAAGAATCATAAATCGGTTAACTTTCTTAATACAGCTATATGTCATAAAAACTGAAAGTATTTAGGTGGGAAATTTTTATTTAAAATAAATAAATATCTTTCTTTAATAAATAGAAGGAATAAACAGGTAAACATCTGACCTCTTCAGGCAATTTTGGTGACATTGGAAGCCCAACCAGTACAGTTACAAAAGTGAAATTGTTGCTAAGCAACAAGTTGTCTATAATCTTAGGAGTCTTTGTGTCTGAGAAAAATTGAGGCAAAGAAAAGTTTGGGAAGCTAATGAGGAAGAAATGGCTTCAGTGGAAATCGATCAATAGTGCACCTGACCAGAAAATCAACTATTAATGGGAACAGGGGAAGAAAGGCTACTTAGAGCTACTTTAGAGTAGATTTATTATCACCAGGTGTGTTTAATTGTCTGCACTCCAATTCTCTATTATCCTTTTGTCTTGTGTGTGTAGCAATGCTTTCTTATGTTGAAGTTCAATAACACAAAGCAGCATTTCTCCACAGTGGCTTTAACAATAACCCTAAGCAATGTTTTGATCACTTCATTTTCTGTATCATTTAAGAATTCAATAAGCTGTAATTGGTCTACTTTCATGGCATGATTATGTGAATGACAATAAACCATGGGCTGAACTTACCTCTGCTGCCTGCAAGAGTGTATACCTGACTTGGCCATTCCAGATAATCATCCCAGGAGACTTCTTCATCCAAGAGTTTCAGAGTCTAGACACACTTCCTCCAACAAGGCCACACCTATTAATCATTCTAATTTTATCAAACAATTCCACTCCACTCCCCAATGAGTAGCATTCACATATATGAGACTGTGGGGGCCATTTTTACTGGAACAATCAAATTTCCCTGCCTGGCCTCCATAGGACTGCAGTTATATCATAATACAAAAAAAAAAACTGCACTCAATTCTACTTCAAAAATACCCATAGTCCAGTGGTTCTCAGCCTTCCCAATGCTGAATCCTTTAATACATTTCCTCACGTTGTGGTGACCCCCAACCATAAAATTGTTATGTTGTTACTTCATAGCTGTAATTTTGCTACTGTTATGAATCATAATGTAAATTGCTGATTATTTGATGAAACCCACAGGTTGAAAACCACTGTCATAATCTATCAAAATCCTAACATTATCTAAAAGTTCAATGACTCTTCTGAAACTCATGGTAATCTTATAACTGTAACCCCTGTAAAATAAAATTCTAAAAGCAGCTGACATACTTTCAACATACACAACAGCACAGGATATACATTATCATTCCAAAAGCAAGGAAAGGGATCATAATGGGGAAATACTGGACCAAAGCAAGACCAAAACTCAGCAGGTCAAACTCCAAATTCTTCATATTGTGGAGGCCCACAAAGTTTACCTAGTGAAATCTGAGCTTGCTTTACCCAGCAGGGCTGCATTAGAGAATTACTTGACCATGTGTATGGTCACTAGGTGATTGGAAGGGTCTACACCGGGCTGAGACGGGGGCAGTCTTTTCTCCACCCCTTGGCATCCCTATAAATAGCCCTTTAGGAGAGACAGAAGGGACTGGTGGATAAGGATCCAGGCCCTCCCAAGGCTATTCTATGTTTCTATCTGTTTCTCTCCCCTTTATCCTTCTACCTCTGTTCTACCTCAATCTCTTACCCCTCTCTCTTTAAGAGTTCCCTGTCATAAAAAGTGGGAGCTGGTCTCCCACACCATGTCTGATGTCAAAGAGCTCCTTAGATCTTCAACTCCTTTCAGCTTTGTTGACTAAAACACAAATTTCTTTCCTGTGCTGATCCTATTCCTGGTCTGCAGCTTTACCTCGCAGGTATCCCATGACTCTGGCATCTCCAGAATATTGGGCTCTCCAACAAAATCCAGTCTTCACCTTCACAGCTGCACACAATGCCTTTTTTGGACCTCCAGAAACACCCCTGACATATACATGGCCTCAGTGACTTTTTCCTTTTTAGCCAGGGAAGAAGATTCCACAGTGTGCCCCTCCCCACCCCCCCCCCCCCCCCCCTTTTTTAAGTCTTGACTCTAAAGCCAAAATCAGTTGACTGAAGCTGCTAAGTTCTGCTGAGTGCTGGGGCTGGAACTTATACCCTGGTTCAAATACAATTGTATCAGCATTCTCCTTTTGATGGCTTCCCTCTCTTAGAAGTCAGAATTGGCAAATATTCTAAATGGAAAGCTATAGGAAAAGTGTAAAGCAGGGCCTCTTATTCTGTGATTATAAATGAGATATGGTCAAATTGCAGTAGCCACATGCTCAAGTAACTGCAGGCAGAAACAACAAACAAGTACACACATTAGGATTTATTAACATTCTTGCCTGATAATTTGGTGTGCAAAGGTGGCTCATAGGCCAATGGCCAAGTAAGGATAGCAATCTTAAGGAAACAAGATATTTAAAGGAACAGGAAGATTTCTCCAGGTGTATAGCACATCTCCCTAAGGCACCTACATGGAAGCTTAGGCTAGGTTTCTTGGTTACTGAAGAAAATTATAACTTCTGTAGACTGCAAGACTGTATATACAAGGATATGTAAAAAGAACCTAGCCTGGTTATTGTGGTACATGATTTTAATGTCAGCATTCAGGAAGCAGCATCAGGTAGATCTTTGTGAGTTCCAGGCCAGCCTGGTCTACAGTGCTAGTTCCAGGTCAGCCAGGGATACACGGAAAAACACTGTCTCAAAAAACTTAAAAAAAAAAAAAAAGGAACCTAGAATTTGGATGGTGGCATAAGTCAAAGTTCATACATGGGAACCATTTGAATTAGAAGTTAGTAGCACACAGAATCAAAATGAAACTGCAAAGGAAATAATGAAGATATTGGCTTTTCTGTAATCTCATACATATTGTAACACACACCTTGGGGAATAGAAATTATGTCTCCAAATGTGCACTTGTGTAGATAGATCACGTGTGGAATATAAGGCAGATTTGACTTCCCAGGGAGCTTGCAGTATTGTAGTGTACCTGTCACATATGACACTATAGCTGCTTTATTTTTTTTTTCACTTATATATTGACATTGTGAGATGGCAGCAAGCTCATGGTGTGAAAGCCAAAGTTAACCTGTGAACTCTACTTGCCCAAGGACAAAATGACTTTCTGGAATGCTGGGAGCTGTAGTTCTTAAGAAATAACAAGCCACATGATTTCATTCCCTGAAAAACATTTGTTTGAGCCATGTGCACCAGGCTTGCTTGATCACACGTGGGAGGGAGGTACATCGACAGGAAATATATCAGGACGTGTGCTTGCTCCTGATTGAACCTGATGGGAAGTACAATGAATTGTGAATTTTGCCTTTGTAAACCTCTGCAAAATGTGACTCATAGTCATTCCCTGGGAACCCAGGGGAGGACGTGGACAGAATCCATCTTCCTGGCTAGTTTTTAACTAAAGTTTGCTTCAAATTTGGCTCAAAATTACAGAACTAGTGGGTTTTTTGTTTGTTTGTTTGTTTTTTCTCTCTCTCTCTCTAATCTCAGGCTTAACATTTGGAGACCCTCAGTAAGATAGACCTTCCACTGGACCCTTAATGACCTTCAAGGGTCTGAGTGCCTTGGAAGTGTGCACTTTGAAGACTTCAGTCATGCCTTCAGTCCTTTGTACCCTGCAGTGAATGACCATGCTTGAAAAAAGGAGATAGCAAACCTTATTTTATGGTGGCCTCCTTCTGGTAAGTCATAGAAGCCTTTTTTTTAATCTTACTGTGGTATTTTGCTGCCTGGTTTCTGTATTCTGGTTCTGTGGTACTCCAATTAAGGAATGGGGAGCATCTGACAAAGTCTATATACCCTAGTTCAGAGCAAAGGGAGACATCCCAAAGGCCCCTGATTATTTCTAGTTATTTGGGGAGTTCAGCAAAGCCATCACTTTTTCTCTTCTGACCTGGCTCGGCACCCATCAACAGAGTTTCAACATTGAGGCTTCACAATAAATCTGAGGAACCACAGGGGCATTCCACCATACTGGGGGCAAGCTAAGGTTTGGAGAGGCACAATGTGGATCCAGGAGCCAAGGAGAACTTGAAGAAGTCCAGCTTCGAATGGGTTTCTAATATCTGGGTTTTGCAGGGAGGATGTAGAGCAGCCCTCTGTTTATTATGAGAAATCCTCTTGGTCAGACTGGTGGACCTCTAAATAACTCCAATTGTCAAATGTCCTCTTAGGGTTTCTATTGTGATTTTTGACTCTGTGTCTTGTCTATGCACCTATCTTTCTGTCTTCCAGCGGCTGAATGGATGAATAAGACTGATGAAATGGAGCACGGCTCCAAAGGTCACTCCAGAAATGCTGGAGTTTTGGGGCCATGGGGTTCGGTGGGCCAGGCTTGGGGCCTAAGGGGAAGCTTTGAAGAAAAGCCCAGAGCCTCTGGCAGAAGCGAGCAGGTGGGCCCCACTTTGGCGGGCCACCCTTTGGCTGGCCTCAGTACAGCACCACTGCACAGCCGGGCCTCCCACTTGAGCACCATGCCCTGCAACCTCTTACTATGGCAACTCATTAGATAGCTCAATTGCTGTTCTTACAATCTCAGACCGTATCAGAAGGTTCTATTGTCATACGACTTTGAATTACAACACTAGAGGAGGTAAGGAAAAGTTTCGTCTGTTTTGTATGTATGAATATATGTGGTGTTCTGACTAGTCTTCCTTGAATGTATGAGCTTACTATGTAATTTTGCTTTTTCTCCTGATGCTAGCCACTGGGATCAAAATTTATCTCTGAGCTTTCTGGCCATTGAAACTAATGTAATAGGGATTCAAATGTCATTTGGGTATGGATAATATTGAAGTTGTTTTATGCTATTCTACTTTCCTGAAAAGCTAGCTCTGAAGCTGTGTTATGCCTTTCCCTTTCACCCACCCAGGCATGCTTTCAAAGTCTCTATGTCTGGGGTTAAGAGCTGAGATAGTGAGAAAAGAGCAAATCAGAACAGGGATTATTAGTTTCATTTAATTGCCTAAAAACTATTATATGAACTTTCTATATATCAAGGTTTTAAAGTTTATTGAATATGGTTAAAAATCTTTAATATCCATCACAAAAAAAAGTTAACTCAAAATTTATAACAAGGAGTTGATAGTTAAAAAATATGCATAGATAATCTTAAAGAATCATGTGGCATGATTCCACTTGGGGATGTACACAACTTGTGGCCTGCCACATCCTTAGGCAGCTATGTGACTGGTAGCCATTTTTGCTAGGGTTAGATAAAAGGGAAGTCATGGGACTTCACCACCCTCTTCATTAAGGGCAGCCACATGATGTACAGCAACCCATGAGTCAATAACAGGTCTTCAAGATACTATGGAATGAGATGGATTTTTTTGTATTCCAGTTCCCGTCCTGTTCTAAACAAGGTTTATGAAAGGTAGGACTTAAAACAATGCCTGTTTGATAAGGTATTAAAACTGCACCTGCATGCGTTCATATACAAAAATGTAGCTTGTTGGCTGCCAAACTTTGTAACAAGACATGAAAGGATCATGGAGAATGACTAACACTGGGAAATATATGGCATGAAACCCTATCTGTAACATGAATTTTAAAAGGTCTGATTAATAAAAAAAAAAATCCAGAGCCAGATATTGGGTAATTTCTGAAAGATCAGAGAAACAGAACAAGCCACAGTCAACCTCACCTCACCAACTCCTCAACTGATCTTGTTTCCTCAGACTGAAAGCCTCTGAGTCCTCGCCTGAATGGATCTCAGCTGAACTGGTTAAAAGCCTGTAGTTCCTGATCCACACGCCTTAAGAGCATGAGTTCCTATTTCCTCATCCCTTTATATAAGGCATGCTTTATGCTTCCTGCCATCACTTCCTGCCATTAAAGGCATGTGTCCTTCCCAAGCAAAACATGAGATCTCAAGTCCTGGGATTAAAGGTGTGTGCCACCACTGACTGGCTCTGTTTCCAGTGTGGCCTTGAACTCACAGAGATCCAGATGGATCTCTGCCTCCCAAGTGATTGGATTAAAGGTGTGTGCCACCACTGCCTGGCCTCTATGTTTAATCTAGCAGCTGTTCTGTTCTCTGACCCAGATAAGTTTTATTAGGGTACACAATATATTGGGAGACACAATATACCACCAATCCTATCAGTTTTGGAGATGACAACACCACGTGGTAGCCATCAAAGCAAACAACAAAAACAAAACAAAACAAAACAAAACCACCAGCTACAATGAAATATAGCTGGCTGTGATCTATAAGGCCGGCTATGTATGCTATTGAGTGGTGGGGGTGGGGAGATGGGAAAAGAGGTGACCTAAGGCCCAGAGAATCCTAAATATTGAGCATCGAAGTGTTTGCATTGTTGGAACTTGGTTTTGCCTAGTGCAGATTATGTTTGTACTCTGTAACTTCACTCTTGAAATAAAAAGGATACTTTTTTTTATAATATTGCAGGAGCACACAGTTGAGAGCTTTTTAACTGCTTTAAAAGGAAACTGGAGTGTTTATAGAAAATTTAAGTGGAAAAATGGATATTTTTAAAAATATTCAAATTTATAAGGCTATAGGACATTTTATATTTGTAAGTGTCTTAGTTTAGGGTTTTATTTTTGTGAAGAGATACTGTGACCACAGCAACTATTATAAAAGAAAACATTTAAGTGAGGCTGGCTTACAGTTTCAGATGTTTAGTCCATTATCATCATGGTGAAAAGTGTGGCGGCATACAAGCAGACATGGTGCTAGAGAAGGAACTGTGTTTTCTACATCTTGATCCACAGGCAACAGGAGACTGTGTATCACACTAGGCATAGCTTGAGCCTGAGACCTTGTAGCTGACCTCCACAGTGACACACTTCCTCCAACAAGTCTACACCTACTCCAAGAAGGCCACACCTCCTAATAGTGCCACTCCCTACAGGCCAAGTATTCAAACACAAGTGGTGTTGTTTGCTTTTATTCTTTGACTCTTTCGGGGGGCCTACCACCCAGCTCCCAAATAAATACAGAGGCTTATTCTTAATTATGAATGCTTGGCCTTAGCTTGGCTTATTTCTAGTTAGCTTTTATTATCTTAAATTATGCCATCTATCTTTTGCCTCTGGGCATTTCCCATTCTCTAACTTCTGTAAATCTTACTCTGACTCCGTGGCTTGCTATGTAGCTAGTTTCTTGGCCCCTGGAGTCCTCCTCCTTCTCTGGCTACTTCTTCCATTCACTCCTCCCCCTCTTTATTTCTCCTCTTCCCAGATTTCTCCTTCTATATATTCTCCCTGCCTGCCAGCTCTGCCTGTCCTTTCTCCTGCCTTGCAATTGGCCATTCAGTTCTTTATTAGACCATCAGGTGTTTTAGACAAGCAAAGTATCACAGCTTCACAGAGTTAAACAAATGCAACATAAACAAAAGTAACACACCTTAAAATAATATTCCACAACCAACACATGAGTCTGTGGGGGCCATTCCTATTCAAACAGTATAATAAGATATTTTATTTTTATGTCTTTATTAACATATAATCTTAATGAACAGATAATAAAAGTGTAAAAATAAGGTTTACTGCTATAATCACCAAACTCTAATTTCTGGAGCCTGGGCTATTCCTATCTTATGATGTAGCAAGGCAGTGATGTAAGCAATCCGGCAAAGGGTCTCTCCTTACTTGAAGTCTATTCAGACTAACAGAGACTGATTTAAGAATGAATGTTTAAGCTCCTTGTTTTGCTAACATTGTTAAGATATAGCTATTTTGAAACTGAGTCATACAAGAAACTGTGATATTCTATAATGGTGCACTACATATACTCATGCTTTAAAATTTTTCTTTTGGTACTAAAAGAGCTTCAATTCAGAAACTGGAGGCTCTTTCAGAACTATACTTACAGTCCTGCTAAGTGCTAGTGTAATTAATTACAAGAAAAAGTTTTATTGAGCCTCCTATATGTTTTCAAGATATAGCATAAAACAAGTAACTAAAAACAAGGTTTGTTTAGCTCAGACATATTTAATAGATTATGATCCTCCAACTTGTCAGAGATCTGCTGGGTATGGCTTTTAAAATATTTAATGCAAAAAAAACCCCAAAACCTGGAGATCCACCTAGCTCCTAACAGGGACCCAGAGGTTTCCAAGAAGATGATGGGGCATCCTGATAACTCCACCTAGATGGTAATAGCTCTAACCACTGGGTTAGACTGCCCCAATGCTTCACCTGCTGCCAGGACCCAGCCCAAACTATGGAGAAGCAGGATGCTGAAGAGTTGATTGCCCCACTTTGCCTAGACAAAGTAAGATCAGCCCCCCATGTTCCTCATCCACAGGAAAGCCTCTCATCTTTTTGGTCTGGTATATAGGGACTGATGCTGCCTGGGTACCTCTGACCCCAAAGCAAAGCCTAGGAGATCAGAGTGGTCTTGAATGACTGCCTTGGTAATGGAACAGTCTCTGTTGTTTTAATTGATACATAGGCCATTTGGATCATACTTCCTGTTATACGTTATCCTTATCAGATCTCTGATGGCAGTGATGAGCAGGCTAACTCTAGCTTTGTCAGCTAAATTTTGTTAGCAAGCTCCTTCCCCACAAGGCTGCAGCCACCTTATTATTTCATCTAGAGCTACTAGGTCTCTTGTGAAGAAACGAGAGACAATTTTGCCTTGCTAACAGGTCTCCTATTAAAGGACAAACAGATTCCAGGTGTTACTTTTCACTAAAGGAACATGCCTTGCAATGGCTTCTCTCAATAATAACTACTCATGTCTCTGATACATGATTAGATGGAAAGAAAAAAAGCTTAAAGTTTATGTAAGTTCTAAAAGTCTAAAAAGTTATTTAAGATATATGAAAAATAAGAGATGTTTCAGATTCTCTCCCCCTTCTATGCTATTATTATACTAAGATTTCAAAGAGTCAGAGCTTTAACATTGATCAATGGAGTTCTGATAAGCTGAAGGAGCACTGACTATTTTTTATTCAGTCATAAACTCAAGATTTTAAATTTCCTTTGTCTCCCTAAGTATATTCTTAAAGGTGCTTCTCATTGGGCTGAAAAACATTTCTGTCCAATCTATATATCCAGCTCTCTGACAAGGAAAGATATTCATGCTTTTAACCCCAAGCTATAGCTCTTGCTAGGACTCAAAGGTATGAACCTACTCCAGCTTTTCTACAATGTTGACTTCAGTACAGATTAATGCTAATATATCTAAAACTTTTATATCTTTTTTTGTAAATTAAAAAATGTGTAAGTCTCAGAGAATAAATAAGTCATAAGAAAGACTTGGATCCACTCATCACAGGTCAAAAGGACTCCACATATGTACAGCCTAAGTTTTCCCACTTGTCTATTTCTGAGGGTGGGATCTCTCTCCTGGTCTTTGGACTCCTCCCTTCCCTCAAATTTTAGTGTTATGGGCCTGAAAGTTCTAAGTGTGAAATTTTCCTTTAAGTTCCTAAACTTTACTTCCATTCCTAGTCCATACCCGGCTTGGTAGATTTCTATTTGGCTGACAGACACCATTCAGGAATCAGTGGTGGCCTACAAACTGCTCATCCATGGACTTGCCGAAAGCTAATGTGAACCAGTACAGCCCATATGATTGCTCCCTGCATCTTCAGCTGGGTTGGCTCACCAGATGCTTCTCAAGAATGCCCCATTGCCCAGGCTTTGACTAGCCTTCCAGCCTTCATGCATCCTAACACCACCATCCTACCTTCATCTAGAAGTAGTTACAAAAGAAAATACCCTGTCTCTTGTTCCCCAGAAGGCTGAAATGCTAAGTCAAAAGGAAACTCTCCGGCATAAGAGACAAAATGGCTACCTATAGTACCAATTGGCATAACAGGAAAATGGAACCAGATTGATCAACAGGTATGTTCATTAACTGAGATAGTTCTACAGTACAATAGAGCCTGCTTTATGGAGAACAAGGAGATATTATATGGTTTTAAGAGAAAATTATTTTTATATACAAACCATTCAGGATTATAATCTAGCTATGGTCAAGAAGAAAGAAAGAAAGAAAGAAAGAAAGAAAGAAAGAAAGAAAGAAAGAAAGAAAGAAAGAAAGAAAGAAAGAAAGAAAGAAAGAAAGAAAGAAAGAAAGAAAGAAAGAAGTTTCAAAAAGGGAACCTGAGATGAAATAAATAAATGACCAGTGCCCATTTTCAGGCTCCTTCTAGATAGTAACTCTGATGACAACCATCAGTGGCCCTTTGGCCCTTCTGCCTTTGCTAATTACTGTTGGCTCTTGCATTATTAATGCCTTAACTAGATGATAATTCTTTTCTGGATACAGTCAAGCATCAGGTTATTAGATCTAATATAAATAGATACCCATTTCAGAGTCAAGGACTTAACTCAGGATGCAACTCAAGGGTGGAATAAAAGAATCAAAGTAAACCTGTCAATGGCTTCCTTTTTTCCACTTATGTCTGTTTAATCTTGACATTGTGAGACGGCAGCACGCTCACTGTCTAAGAGCCAAAATTAACCTGTAAGCCTGACTTGTCCAAGGACAAGAAAACTTCCTGGAGTGCTGGGAGTCATGGTTCTTGGGAAATAAAAAGCCACATGTTTTTACTCCTCTAAACAAGTTTATTTGATGCATCTGCACCAGATGTGCTTGATAACATCAGGGCAGGAGGTGTGTAAGCAGGAAATATGTCAGGAGGCATGCTTGCTCCTGGTTGGACCTGATGGAAAATGTCTTTTTTAAGCCTCTGCAAAATGTGACTCATGGCCATTCCCTGGAAACCCAGGGGTAGAGCTGGCCAGAGTCCATCTTCCTAGTCAGTATTTAATTAAATCTTGCTTCAAATTTTGTTCAAAATTGTATAATTGGTCTTTCACAAATCTCAGGATTAAGAATTGCGACACAGAACAAGTTTTTTAAGGTGCACTTTACTAAGCCCTGCAAGGTGTCCCCACCATACCTCTCTTTTGTATTTGCCCCAAAATTCTAACTCAAAATATATCAGGAAATATTTGTACATAAGTTTTTATTATTGCATTATTCACAATAGTTAAATTGAGAGACACCATTGTAATAAGTTTTCTATAATAAGTATCAAAATATTGCATATAATTCACAATAAAGCTGAACCCAAGAATCATGAAGCAGAATGTTTACTAGATTTATGATAATTTGGAGTAACTTATCTCTCAATCACTTTTACATTTTATTAAATATTTTATTTAATATTTATGCATGTATATAATTTGTTTAGATCCAATCAACCTCCCATCATCTCCCCTTGAATTCCTCTCCTAACATCTTTCTACTTTTCTCTGACATTTTTATTCTAAGATTAATACCACTGAGTCCCTTAGTGTTGCCTTTATGTACATACTGTTAGACTACTCACTGGAGCATGGGTATCCTCATAAGTGACATGCCCAGAGAAAAGTTACTCTTCTCCCAGTACCCATCAACGTCAGTATCTTCTTGGACATGAAATAGTGAGGGTTTCATGAAACCCTCACTATTTGTTCTGGAATTTAGGCTAGTTTAATCCTGTACAAGCCTATGCATTCAAGTCCCATCCACTGTGATTTCCCATGACAACAATTCTTCATGTCTGGCAAATACTTCTTCACCATGGACATACACTTTCTAATTCTTACACTTTTACCAACCTCATCTTCTGTGATGATCCCTAAGTCTTCCTTGTGGGTAGGGTTTGTGGTACAAATGTTCCAATTAGAGCTCAGCACTTCCTTGCATGATTATGTTATTTATTTCTGTATTAAATGCCATACATTGCAGACAAGTTTCTCTTATGAGAGTTGAGAGATACATTAATCTGTGGGATGAGGTAAGAACTTTAACTCAGGTGGTGATTATCTGCACACATTAAATCCCAGCACTTGGGAGGCAGTGGCAGGCAGATCTTTGAGTTCGAGGTCAGAATGGTCTATAGAGTGAATTCTAGGATAGCTAGGGTTACACAAAGAAAATCTGTGTCAAAAAAACCAACCAAATAAACAAGCAAACAAATAAATAAACAGATAAGAACTTAAGAGGTAGTGTATTTCATAGGTTCCCCCTACACCTATTACCTAGCCAGCCAAGGGTTATTGGAACAGTTAAGGATTCAAGGTGTGGAATATATCTTATAGTGCTCTCTTTATAACTCATTTGAAAGTGGTTGGATACTTTCATAATATTTTGTGCAACTGTTGCACTCATGGAAATATCTTGTCAGGACAGTCAGTACTGAAGTTACCAGAGCTCAAAGTTGAGTGAGATCTATTATGTTTTTTTCTCCCCAGAATGCATAGAAACTCCTAGCCTTATGAAAACCAGACAGTAGGAATGAAGCTTCTAGGTTGGTCCAGATGTGCTTATCAATGTCTGCTGACTAGGTATGTGATATCTTCAACAATAGGGTCTTACTATCAAGTCCTGCATGGATAATCAAGAGCAATGGTAATAGACCACAATACCTTTGGGAGTTCTGTATTAACCCACTGACCAACAATTTGAAAAAGGATGACTTATACATGACACTGTGCTTTTTTTTGGGGGGGGGGATTTTCGAGATAGGGTTTCTCTGTGTAGCTTTGCGCCTTTCCTGGATCACTTTGTAGCCCAGACTGGCCTCAAACTCACAGAGATCTGCCTGGCTCTGCCTCCCGAGTGCTGGGATTAAAGGCGTGCGCCACCAATGCCTGGCCAACACTGTGCTTTTTATTTGTAAGCTAATGGCATCTTGAGAGGCATTGACTCTAGGTAACTCCATTTGTTTGTCTATTTATTTATTCATTCATTCATTTGTTGGTCACCAAATTTGAGGTTTCCTTATGACATTTCATGCAAGTATATAATATACTCGAATTATCTTTAATCACCTTTATATGTGTGTATATGACATTCTTTTCTGTGGCTTCTTAATACCAAGTCTTTCTTTGAATCTACAACTCAGTGTCTGTTGGCTAAACTGGCTGACTAGTGGGCCTCAGTGATTGTCCTGTCTGCACTGACCTCCTATTATTGGAGTTACAGTTGTGTATGACAATGACTAGCTTGTTTTTTGATGTTTTGTTTTCTTTTTCTGTTTCTTTTTAAAATGGATTATGGGGATCTAAACTCTGGTCTTCAAGCTTTCATAGCAACTGATATTCCCCTACTAAAGTACAAATTTTTAATTTTTAATTATTATCTCTCTTTCTCTCTCTCTCTCTCTCTCTCTCTCTCTCTCTCTCTCTCTCTCTCTCTCTGTCTCTCTCTTTTTTTCCCGGAGCTGAGGACCAAACCCAGGGCGCTGTGCTTGCTAGGCAAGCACTCTACCTCTGAGCTAAATCCCCAATTCATAATTATTATCTCAAAATCACTAACCAAGTAAGTTTTCCTGAATGAACACAGCAGTTATTCATGAAAGTTTAAAAAAAAAAAACCAGAAAGCTGAACAATACACATAAGACCAAATTACACATCAGAAAAAGCTAGGTAGGAATTAGGACATGCCCTATTATGGTTTTCCTGCTATGGTTTTCCCTGATTGAATGTGTTTAGTACCCTCAACTACACAGTAACCCATAAAGAACATCTTACAAGTTTATTCCATGTAAATACTATGTCTATATCGTTTCCTACTGTCATTTATTCAGATGATAAAATTGAGGATTAGAGACTTCAAGAGATTAAATCATATAGTAGCTGTTTTCTCATATGATAAAAGAAAGAGCTAGAGTTTGGGGTATTCAAACTTAACAGCATTGTTCATATTGTGGAACTGTATATAGCAAAGTATTAAAATCTTTGTCTCCTCAACTACATTGCAATTTTGTTGACTTCCTGATCCACACTTTTTACTCTTATTAGTTCTTACTTGACCATTCCTACATATGAATGTTCATGTAAAATGTATTCCTGTCTACTTACTGAAATCATTACATGATCAGATATTATTTGTTATAATACTGTCACTCTAATGAAGACAAGCCACTATGGACTAGAAGAATCTCTATCTTCCTTGAAATTAGATTCAACTTTAAATAAGCTATTTGCTAAACGAATTAATATAATCAATACAATTGATTTGCTTTTGCTTTCTAACATATATGTATAATTTTATAATTGTGTGGAAAAAAATTATATGTAGAAGCAAAAGTGAGATTTGTTACCATCAAGACTATGACACTATTTTTTTGTTTTTGTTTAATATTTGTTTGCTTTTATATTTATCAATATTATATAAGAAGCAACCAAGTACAAGTCTCCCACAACAATACAACAATAGATTCTTTTTAAAAATACTCTTCTTTCATCTATTATATCCTGACAGCAGTTTCTTCTCATGAGAAAGAGGCCATAGAATCAATTGACTGAGTATTATAGGGGCTCACAGAGATCAGGGAGTCTTTAGGGGTCTGACCTAGGTCCTCTGCATATATGTTATGGCTGAGTAGCTTAGTGTTCTTGTGAATCTCCTAACAGTAGGAGCAGGGACTGTCACTGACTCTTTTGACACTACAGGACCCTTTTCCTCCTGATGAGTTACCTCATCCACTCTTGATTTGATAGTTTGTGTCTGGTCATATAGTAGCATAATATTCTATGTTTGTTTGATATCCCTGGGAGGTACCTCGTCTTTTCTGATAGGAGATGGAGGAAGGGAAGATCTGGGGGAAAGGGGAGGTTGTAGGGGAGAAACACTAGTTTTAATAATAAAAACATAGAATATAGAGTTACTATATCTGAAATTTGTGATTAATTGTCCAATTTAAAATTATACAGACATGCAATTCATATTAAAATCAGTAAATATGTATCTTTAAAATGCCAGCTCTGTTTCTTTTTTTCTCTATGTTGTTTTATTTGCAAGTTACCTCACGTGAGTTTAGTCAAGATAATTCTCTTCCTCCTTGGGACATATACATAACACAGCACCAATTACACATTATGTCCTTTTTTTTTTTTTCAAATGAATCTTGGGGAGAGATTTTGGTCAGGAATTTCTTAAGGCATGATAGTCTTTGCCTATAAACCCAGCACTTGCAAGTGGATGCAGGAAGACCAGGAATTCAAAACCAGCCTCAACTACACAGCCAGTACATGGTCAGCATGATTATAGTTCTCTGTCTCAAGACAGGGAAGGGGTGGAGGAAAAAGAGAGTGTGTATGTGTGTGGTGGGGGGACACTCCAGTATGCTGTCTGGTTCTTAGCCTAAAGACATTTGGATAATGATCACTTAAAATTATGCCTTTATTTTTCAAATGGACCCTAACTTCCTATTTCAGGAACTTTGGAATCTTCCATAATTTTACTTTCTGTCCCTAATTTCTTTCCTCTAATTCCTTATGCCTCAAATAGAACACATATTCTCTCTATTATCCAGAATTATAGAATTATTCACTCTTTTCAGTTCTCTTAATCATGTAGCTATGTGACCATGTAACACATAACACATTTTCTCATTAATGAAGAAATTAGGAACTTCTTTTGTTTCTGTTTTTTTTTTTTTTGAGAGAGTCTTTCTGCCTGGCTCTGGCTGTCCTGGAACCTACTATGTAGACTAGGCTGGCCCCCAACTCAAAGAGATACACCTACCTCTGCCTCCTAAAGGCATGTGCTACCATGAATGGCAAAATTAAGAACTTTCAAAAACCAATTCCTCTGTACAAAATGGTTGTTATCATTTTTCTTATATGATTAATGCATATGACCTTATTTCACTATCACAGTTCACAGATTTCACAATAAAGCATTGTTTTCGTTCTTATCTTGCTGTGGGAATTACTAGGTAAACATGAAATTTATTGAAAATACAGTGGATCCATTTTGTTTAGACTGCTCACATAAAACAACTTTCCACTGAATATGCTATCATTTTAAGACAAGTTTATAAGATGTAAATTTTAAGTATCAAAAATGATTAAATGTTTATAGTAATTTGTATTTTTTAAAGTAACTACAAGTGTCACATCTTTTCTCAAAGATCTTTTTTCTCTTACCTAACATACTGAAAAGCAATATGTTTACTTTTATAAAGAAAAATTTTGATCTTGACTTAGATTAGTGAGAAAGAAAATAAGCACAACTGCTTTGATGATATATTGCTGTAATGCATCATCAGAGCACTGCTCATGTGATAAACTACAATATTAGTGTAATACATCATCAAGAGTGCTGTCACTCTAAAAAAGTATTAGTGTAATACATCAGCAGCCATCACCACTCACAACTACATCCAGCAGCATTTAAAGGATTCTATTTTGCTGCGTGTGCAGAGATGAAAGAATACCTTCTTAAACATAAACTTAATATGACATGCTTAAAGCGTCTTGATAATCTCACTCTGTCTTCAACTTCCATTACATCTTTAGCCTTTCTGTTACTTGGTGTTTTATATTTATAAAATTATCCTGATGTGTTAACATTTTAGAAACATGTAGTGTCTAATCTTCATTTTTCCAGTTTTCACACTGATAGCTCACTGTTCTTTGACAAGAAGTTGCATGAAGGACAATTAATAGGCACTAGATTGGCTTATCTATTAAACTGTCATTTTTTTCATTTAAATGTTTTAAATGTTTAAGAATTTCACACATAAGTACCTTGTTTACATCATTTCTACACTGTCTCTCCTCTTTCAACTCTTTCCATGTCCCTTAAAGTTCATGACATCTTTTTTTAAAATTCTTTAATTATTATAGTCATGCACACATATGTATCTGTGTATGTATATACATATATAGATAGATAGAGATGTGTATGTGTATATACTCTCTCTGTCACACATACATACACACACACACACACACACACACACACACACCCCACTGAGCCATTTAGTTTTCCTTTTATGTGTATGTGTTTGTGGCTTCCTAATTGGAACTGGAGGTCCTATCAGTGGGGTCACTGTTAGTCTAAAGAAGTCTGATTCTCCCTTTCTCAGCTTTTCATCAGGGGATGAGGACTTGTGATATTTTACCTATTCATGTAAGACAAGTCTTCTTCTAAAATAGCTTTTAGTATTACATAATGATTCTCAGAAAACAAAACCAAAACATTTGAAAGTATTAAGCACACATCTTATGAAACATCACATATCATCAAAGACTCCCTATTGTGCCACACCACTCCTCTGTGAAGAACTTCTCATCTAATTACTTGGATGTGTCTTCTCCTGGAGAATTCAGTACCTATTTTCATTACTTCTAGTTTCTCTATAGGGATGAAAATCTTTTTTATTATCATTATCTCATATTCCAAAAGACTTGCTTTTTTTTTTTTTTTTTTTTTTTGGTTTTTCGAGACAGGGTTTCTCTGTGTAGCTTTGCGCCTTTCCTGGAGCTCACTTGGTAGCCCAGGCTGGCCTCGAACTCACAGAGATCTGCCTGGCTCTGCCTCCCGAGTGCTGGGATTAAAGGCGTGTGCCACCAACACCCAGCAAGACTTGCATGCTTATGTCTTCTTTCCAAACATCTTTAAAGGTTTCTTCCTCTTTTCATACTAAAAATATCTGAATGTGAATGTGGATATCATGGTATTACATCTAGAACTAAGGGTGGAACTTGTACAGATTTGAATTTTTAACACAGTCTGCTGAATGCCATTTATCTTGTGTTCCCTCTAAGAGATAATAAAAGAAAGCTGTAAATGAACTTGTATTATCTATTAAGAATTTCTGGTAAATTTACACATATACAGCATGTTCTTTATTGAGATATATTATGCAGTTTTAACATTGAAATATACAAAGTTCCAGAATTTTCTTCAGAATGGCTTAGCATTACAGTTAATATATGACTATTTAGATGCATAAATAGGTATAAGTAAACAATAAACAATATACTAGCAGTTATTGAATATAAATTTCAAGTAAATATGTGTTCATATTTTTCTACCTTTCTTCATATATAAAATTTTAAGTGGCTCAAATAGATTTAAGGATTATATGAAAAGGTAAACCAATGTCCATATATAAATCCTAGCCCTAACAAAGGAAAGGTACAAGTATTTGGAAAAAAATGTAGTTAAATATGCAAAATCATGTGATAATGACTTAAATTAAGAATTGTTCTTTTTTCACGCCAATAAACATTCTAATGGATTTTTCTTATTTTACAAATATAAATATCTCTTAATACTTTGAGGTAAGATAATATGAGTTTATAATTTGTTTTATATATCAGTACAATTTGGCATGTCAGTGATTAACAATTATATTTTAATTGATTATTTTTGCAATAACTAACTTAAACAATTTTATTATTATGTGGTGTTTCACAATATTACTAATTATGTTCCAGATAATCAAAACCCATTAATTAATAAGGAAGAAAACTATAAGCTACTTTTCTCCAGACTAAATATAAGATTAAGAAAAATATTCAGTTATTACTTATGCATTAATATCCAAATACTTATCACTCCATATCCATTTAAATGTGAAAGAATTCATTTAAAACACATACTTTTTATGTCTTCAAGTAAGAAAATTCAAGCTTTAACAGGTTGAGTAAAAACAGGGTTAGAACATGGATCACCTTAATTAATTTCATGCCATCTCTCTGGAACTCAAAGGGCTCAACTAGAATCTAGCTGGAAATGTTTTGTATTAGTACAGAATGAAAAGAAACATGAAAAGCTCTGATCTGAAAAGATTCCTATTACTCCTGCTTTCATATTCATAGAAAACACTATGCAGTATAGGTAAGGATGCCTTTAAAGGGACTGGGATAATATCTCTTCTGATACAGAATAGCATATCATCTAGGATATTAGGAAATTTGATGGAAACCCATTGCTGCATATCACATTTTGAATAAGCATTGTTGGGCTTATCCATCACAAATATTACTACATGGCATTATAGGGCAGTATGAAAAATTATGCCAATTATTCCTACATTGCTTTACTCTCTACTGATGTAAAAATTACTGTTTACAAATTATGACCTCGATTTTTATGTGTCATTTACATGTCATTATTTGAACTATAAGAGGAAAAGACATATTTGGTTTTATCAAAATTTGTATTTCTTTCACAGAGTAAAACCAAATGAATGTACCTTCCTCTGACTGAAACACTAGTTACATTGTTTTGGTCCTATGAAATTCTTGTACTAAGAAATGCATGCTATTTTGAATAAACACTTTGCTTGAATATAGTATTTTATATATTTTCATAGGATGTTGAGTGAAATTTGGAATTCCAAAAATTCAAGGATATTACACTTAGTTGATTTATTTACATTTATTTACAGATTTGGGAAATGTTTTTTTTAATTTTTCTACCTCTTTTCTTTATTTAAAAGGTTTTTTTAATTCATTTTACTTACCAACCACAGTTTCTACTTCCTCCCCTCCTCCCACTCACCCCTCATCCATTCCTCAGAGAGTGTAAGTCCTCCCATGAGAAGTCAACAAATTCTGGCATATCAAGTAGAGGCAGGACCAAGGCCCTCCTCCCTTTATCAGGGCTGAGCAAGGTATCCCTCCATAGGGAATGGGCTCCAAAAAGCCCGTTATGCACTGGGGATAAATCCTGGTTCCACTGCCATGGGCCCTACAATCTGCCTAAGCCCAACAGCTACCCCATTCAGAGGGTCTAGTTCAGTCCCATGCAGGTTCCCCAGCTGTCAGTCAAGAGTCAGTGAGCTCCCACTAGCTTGGGTCAGCCGTCTCTGGTTTCCCCCGTTATGATCTTGACTCCCCTTGTTCATATAATCGCTCCTCCCTCTCTTCAACTGAACTCCAGGAGCTTGGCCCACTGCTTGGCTGTGGATCTCTGCATCTGCTTCCATCAGTTACTGGATGTAGGGTCTATGATGACAATTAGGGTAGTCACCAATCAGATTATGGTGGAAGTTACAAAGACTAAAATCCATTGAGTATGTAGATTGAAAACAATGCATGTTATACTCATAGATCCATGCTTTATCTAGTCATCATCAGAGAAGCTTCCTCTGGCAGCAGGTGGGAACAGATATCGAGACCCACAGCCAGACATTATGCAGAGACTAAAGGGGTATTTCTTCCATCAACTCCTTCCCCTCAAAGCTCAGGGAACCTCCTGGAAGTGGAGACAGAAGAAGTGTAAGAGCCAGAGTGGATAGAGGACAACAGGCGAACAATACTCTCTGAATCAACTGAGCAAGGGCATATTAACTCACAGAGACTTAAGTAGCAAGCATAAGGCTGGCATGGGTCTGCACCATGCCATTTCTGTATATATTATAGCTTTTAACTTGTTTTTTTTGTTGTTGTTGTTGTTTTGGGGGGGACACTTGATAGAAAAAGTAGATCCCTAACTCTTGTGCCTGCTCCTATGACTCTTTTTCTTCTGTTGGATTGCTTTTCCCAAGCAACTTTGATATGATGGTTTTTCTTTTCTCTTATTATATATTTTATTTTGTCATATTTGGTTATTATCTCTTAGAAGCCCATTCTATTCTAATGAGAGAGAGAAACAGAGTAGATCTAGAGGGGAGTTGAGGTGGGATAAACTGAGAAAATCTATTTTCAAAAAAAGAAAAAATCCATGCATGACTCTAGATAAAACAGACCTTTTACAATTCAGTCTATCTGGAAGGTAACAAAAAAATAATAATTGCTTTTTAAAATTATTTAGTTCAGAAATTTGTGATATAGACATTAATACAGGCATAGATTTATTATTTTCAATCTGTATATCAAAGAAGCTTAGATTCCAGGAAGAGAATAAGATACATATCAATTCTTCAATTGCTATCTTAAAAAAAAACACACAATGTGGTCACATGCAACTTTCAGGTCATAAATGCTATGACAATTGTAAAGTACTAGGAAGTAGATATGAGCAAAACGAAGGAAATCTTGCATCATATCTTTAGTATGTTGAACAAGATGATATCTAAAAAGAAATTCAAAACAACAACTAAAATGACTTCTATAATATAGAGGAATAGTTGGGCTTCCTATTTTAGTTAAAAAGAATAAGATGTGTAAAATTGTCAACTTGAAAGACAAGATATTCTTATGCTGAATAATCCTCTGTAACTTGAGTGTTGATTGAGAAAACGGGGAATTGCATCACATAACCAATATTGCCCAGCTGTTCAATAAAAGGAGTATAAAAATGTTTAATCTTGGAAAGAGAGTGTCATTTATAAGTTAATATTATAGTATTTTCCTTCTG
Organism: Peromyscus aztecus; assembly: GCA_902168405.1. Lineage (NCBI taxonomy): Eukaryota > Metazoa > Chordata > Mammalia > Rodentia > Cricetidae > Peromyscus > Peromyscus aztecus. Next base: position 21,778 of record CABHPQ010149860.1, read on the forward strand.
CAGCTGAAAATTTACCTAAAGAAACTTGGGATACTAGGATAAAGACATGAATAAATGATATTTTTACTGCAATGAAAATTTAAACAGGTTTTTTGCTATTTAACAATTAAAGTGCTTTTATTTGAATTCCTAAATGCTTACTGAATTATTAGAAAAAAATATTTTTAAAATTGTTTTTAAGGCTAGGTGGTGGTGGCAAATGCCTTTAATCTCAGCACTTGGATGGCAGATGCAGGCGGATCTCTGAGCTTGAAGTCAGCCTGGTCTACAAAGTGAGTTCCAGGACAGACAGGACTATGCAGAGAGAGAAACTCTGTCTCAAAGTACATACATACATACATACATACATACATACATACATACATACATACATACATAAATGGAAGAAAAAAGAAAGGAAAGGAGGGAGGGAGAGAGAGAGGGAAGGAGGAAGGAAGAAGGAAGGAACAGGGATCACCCACACACCTTGGAAGCAGCAGAGCTGTGCTGATCTTAAGACACCTGCATGAAGAAAGTCCAAGAACATGTGGTAGAAATGGTCCAACAAGGATGACTCTGGGCAGACACAGGGTAAGGTGCCCAGGCACACAGATCCAACAAAAGGCTTAGGGAGCTATGAAGGCAGGAATTAGGAGACAACACCAGCACAGGGCCTCCAGGCAGAGAGAGTCATAGAATGCAGGGCATACAGGAAGTACTGAGGAATGTGCTGTCTATAGGATAGGGACAGTTATTGCAAACAGTAGCAGATTATGCGAGGACAATGAGAGACTGATCACACACTTCAGAATACCAGTCACACAGAGAAGACCAACGCCTCAAACTGTATGACAACCTTCTCAAGAATGTTGCAAATACCTCTGTTGGAAGAAGAAAAGTTACTTGAATAAACACATGGAAGGAATAAAGAAAATCTCATCAAGCCACCTCCAGATGTGCATGTCTTAACATAGAAACAATACAAAAAAATCAAATCAATGCGTTTCCTTAACAAATGAATAAACCAAATGAGTCAAAAGGTGAACAAGGCCCAAATTAACAAAATTGTAACTAGAAAAAGAGATATTATCACAGATACCATTGAAATTCAAAAAACCTTAAAAATATATCAGTTTAAAAACCCATATTTCACTAAATATAAATGTCTAAAAGAAAATGAATTTGTAGATGTATATGATGTACAAAATTGTAACCAAAATGAAATAACTTACACAGATCTGTAACTATCAACAAGACTGAAGCTGTAATCAAACCTCCTAATGTGAAAAAGTCAGGAATATTATTGCATCAATGGAGAATTCTACCAAAATATTTAAAAAAGTGGTAAACCAATGAAACTCCAATTATTCAATGAAATTTAAATAAGGAAAACTTCTAAATATCTTTTTAAGAAAACATTGTTACCATGATACCAAACAAGGATGCAACAAAAAATGAAAATAATAGCTCAATCTCCTTTATGAACTTAGAAGCATATATTCCCATTAAAATACTCCCAAACCAATGAAGTTCCCATCAAGAATATCATTCAGTGTGACTGCACAGTTCTCATTCCAGAGAACCAGAGATGTTTCAACTTATGTAAATTGGTAAAATTGGTGTACTTTATCACTTGAATGTATTCAAATATGAAAATCAATAGACACAGAAAATCCTTTTGATTAAATCCAGCATCCCATCAAGATAAAAGATGGAGGAAAGAGGCTAGAGAAGGAAAGAGCATACTGTGACAGAGCAAAGTCTGGGAGAGGGAGACTGAGTCTCTGCTAAGAGTGTAGAACCTGTTAAGCCGTCCATGTTCCAGTAGAAGACCTCACATCCAAGAATGAGTAAACAGCACAAATTATACTTCATGTATGAAAAAACTAAAAAGGACTCTAAGCTGGTTGGGAAGGAAGAGTGGTTATAGATTTGGAAGGCACTGAGGTATGAGATGAATATGATCAAACATGTAAAAATTTCAATGAACTAATAAAATGTTTTAAATATGTCTGAAAATGTAGTCCTCACAGCATTTATAAATTTTCATATTTCAACAATGTATTCTAATTGTAATAGTATACATATATCCTTTTATACAGAACAGAAAATTGCAAATTTTAAATGCTTCTGTTGTAGAAGGATGCCATTGACTTAATATAGTGAGTGATCATATTAAAGATCTCCCTTCTTTCCTGAAATGTTCTCTAAATTTCACAAGCATGGTAATAAAGCATGAATGATTGATGATTTCTTGTTCAATAGGATAGTATTGAAAGAAAAAAATTACTTCAATAGAAAACCTTCTGTTAGACATCCACAGTTTGACTTGCAACTAGTAGTCTCCATTCTATTTAATATATGTTATTAGAATCTGTATAATTTTGCAAGCTCTATTTATGCAAAACCAATGTATATTGTTAAGTATTTGATAGATTTATAATAAATGTTAAGGGAATTTGTGGTAGTAGGAAGTCTTCCATGAGAAAAGATGAACCTTGGAATGTATCAGCTGTTCTCAAGATATTCCCCACAGTGATATTGTGGATGGTGATGAGAGCTGGATGTCATTTGTAAAGAAAGAAGTGTTCAAGGATTTTCTTATGTGTTGGAAACCTGCTAACTATGACCATTCTTCATTGATTCTGCATTTAAACAGCAGGTGTTTTTTTTTTTTCCCAATTGGAAAAAAAGAAAAAGAAAACAGCTTACCTGGATTGCAGTGCATGTAGTTTAGATATAACTTGTTTATCTTCTTTCACCTTTCCTATCAGAGACATTTTCTGTCAGATTATTGCATCTCTTTGGCCACAGTAATGGCTCCAAGATGCATACAGAGGTTAATCTAAGCTGGCATTCCTCCATAAAAGGAGATTTATGGAATTATTGCTGAAGCTCTTCTCTTAAGCCTACTCATGATAAATATAGAAGAATCTTGACCTTTCTGTGACTGTGTGTTACCAGAAACAATGTCAATAAAAGGAAATAGATTGTCAGAAGTGAAACAAAATCCTATTACTAGATATACTCTGTGTCTTCGAATTCATTTCAGAAATTCAATTTATTTACGTTATTATATTGATGTATATGTTCAATATCAAAGTTTTATGTATACCATTATCATAATGCTTTTAAGAACAGATATTTTCAGGTTTAAGTGTGGGCTAAGTGGTATTATAGTAAAACTGGGAAACTAATCTTTTGTTTTTCTATGTATGGAGACAAGAAATTGATGAATTTTATTCTTGTCATTTATCTTTGAACATTTTGAGTGCTATTTGGCTAGGAAGAATTTTGGCTCTATTTTAATATCAATTATGACTCAAGCTCATTTTTCTGCCTAAATGAAAATCAGTACTAAAGTAGTAAGATATCCAGGATAAACAATTAAAAATAGATAGGATCTCCAAATCAGATAAGAGAGGCCCATGCACCCAACAATGAGGAGAATTTGTGAGGAGAGGTTTTCCGACTGAGTCTTTCAAACTGTATTGTTGTCAGATTTATTTTTATAGGCTTAGTTTTTAATATATTTCTTTATTTATTGCACATATTCATTATATGTAGTAATGAGATTCATGTAATGGTTTCTTTCAAAATATGACTTTGCACATACTCACCACTTCCCATTCTTCCATTTGTTTCCCTGCTTCCTTTCTCATTGCTGCCAGTCTTCTCTCTTTTGTTCATCAGAAGTCTACTCCTTTTTCCTCAACAGAAAGAAGATGAGGTGAAAGTTTTTATTAATTTTTTTTTATTATTGGTGAGGACATACTGCAAGTAGAATTTCCATAGGATATTATTCCTTTACTTGCATCAAATAACTTGTATGAGTTTACCAGTGAATAGCAGCCGCATTTTGTCTTTTTTTGTTTATTTGTTGACTAAGTTGCTTAGTTAACAAATATTTATCATTAGCTAATTGTGCCACTTATATAACTTAAGGTATTTCTGATTAATCAGTTGGGGGATGAAATCAAACAAACAAAACAAAATTCAAAGCACCACCAAATTATAGCTTCATGAAGTGTACAGTCAGGGCTCTACTGATCAAATTCATAAAATGAGAATATGTAGGATATATCTAGTTATTTGCCTTTATTCCACACTGAATCTACCATCTGCATGACAAAAAAAAATGTGTTCTATGATATTCTACACTCAGTATTTAATATGGCATTTGCAATATGAAAAATATCTAATACATTTTTTTCACTTAGGTTGAGTAAAACCACCTACTTTTGCCATTGAAAACTCTATGTCCATCTTTATTCTTCACCAGAGTTTAGACGATTTGGGGAAGACATTACACTTTCCCAAAATGTTACTCTTCCCCAGAGATTCTTAAGATTTTTCTCTAATAACATCTAATCTTACCAGATTTTTTTAAAACAAAGATTACCTTTCTACTTTCTCAGCTATAGGAACATATATTTTTATGTTAAGAATAATTGCTATCTGGACTCTAATTTCCATTCTGAGTTTTTAACACATTTTGGAGCTGTTACTTTAAGGCTACCTGCATTTTCTGATCTAAACCAGAGACACTTTCTTTAATACAAAGTGGTTTGAAGGATGGAAGTTATATTACATTGTTTTCTAGTTACAGTTATTTTTTAATCTATTGTAATTCTTATTTAATCAAATAGGGAAACAGTAGTAAAATATTCTAGAGCCAATAAGAATTATTTATTCCTAATTAAGAAGCATCTTGAGAGATAAAGGGAAAGAAAATAACACTTTTAAAATTTATTTATTACACTCTTATGGTTTCTATTTTAAAGATACACTGTTTGTTTCTTTGCAAGGTATCCTGAAAGTAAGACTTGTAATTCTCATCTTCAATGGAGCTTTTCTCCAGTCTCATAGTTCTTTAATGCCACTGAAGACCTCCTTGCCCTATCTACTGCTCGATCTCACTACATCATATCAATCAGATTTGTGGTTAAGAGATTGAATTTGACATGAGTGGCCACATCTTTCAGCTGCTTTATTTCACTTTAAAATATCCATTCTTTATTTGTTTTGAACTCTCTGCACAACAGATTTCCTATCATATCCTTAATTGAAAGGTCAGGTCTGAACCATGGCTCATTTTCTATGTGCTGTGAGAAACAAGTGCTGCATGTTGCTGGCAGGACTGTAGTTTCATCAAATGTATGTCTTGTACATTGCACATTTGAAAATTTCTGTAATATCACTAGTAATGACAAGGGCTGATCAGCATAGCTGCCTAGTTTTAAGAGATTGAATCAAAATCTGCCCATTCTGAATTCCCATTCACATCAGTTCTGCACCCCTCCTTTATTAGGTTATACATCACTAGCTCAGCATCTCCTTCAAGGAAGGGTGTTAGTGAAGCTCCTGCCTGCAGGATGGTTCAACTCAGCAAGCACCTTTCTGCAGAACACATTCTTCTCTAACCCTCAATCCCTAACACATATCAGGAACTCCCCTTGATGTATCACCACTGTTCAGCTCATGTCTTATGACATATTGGCAATCATGAAAGCTTTGCCCCACTTTGCAGTCAATAAAGAGGTATAATCAAGGAGTTTAAGTGAAATATAATACATTTGAAATCGTATACATTCAAGTCCTACCAACCCGAAACCTACACCTTGATAACAGTAGAAGACAAATTTGACAAACAGAAGATGACAAATTGTCCTTTTGTGATTCACAGCCTTGTGTATAGAAAATGGAACGATTTGCAGGCACTGAGGATCAAAGAATGCATAGCCCAGTTGTCTCTGCTTCACGACAGTGATGTCAGTAAGCTTCACACAAGGAAAACCCCAAAGATGGTCAGTGTTGTCCTAAGTCAGCTAGAGAAAAGTGAAAAGTGACACGGATGATGCTTAGCCCAATTTTTCCTGGTTATCAAATGTTAGATGACAAAGAGTTCAGTGCTTGCAATTGGCTCCAATTTGTCTTCTAATTAGGAATAGAAATGGGTTGACCTTTTGAAAGCTTCACGTTCCTTCTTATGGTGCCAGGCTTTTTCTCATGAATTACCAAACTGTTCCACAGTCTTTGAAAGGTTCACATCCATGCATTTTAAAGAAGATAGACTCTATCTTTAGGTATCCAACAATGACTTAATTGATGATGTTAAATTGTAAAGAAAATATATAGTCAGTGAGTGTATTCTTTGAGGTAACACTTGTATGGTGATATTTTATTTGTGCTGAAATGTGATTTTATTTGTATGTTAATAAATACAGTTCCCTGGGGATCACAGCTGAAAGCGAGCCATTTAGCAGAAGTCGGGCAGTGGTGGCACATGCCCTTAATCCAATCACATGGCAGGCAGAGTCTTTGTGTGGTCAAGGACACAGCCAAGCAGTGACACAAACTTTTAATCCCAGTACCAACCATAGAGACCTGGAAGTCCGTATAGACAGGCAGTGATGAGGAAGTCATGTGGTTGGGTTTAGAGCCAATGAGAAGGTAGAACAGAAAGTCAATAAAAAGACAGGTCACACAGGAGAAGGTCTCTCTCTCAGGGGAAGGACTGTAGCGAGTGGTAAGCTAAAGGCTATTCGCTATTGCTCTGATCTCTTGGGCTTTTAACTCTGTATTTGACTCTGTGTTTCTTATTTAATAAGACCACTTAGAATTTCATCTACACATTTGAGATATCACAGCTGGTTGTATATTTGTTCAACCTGTCTTCATATATTTGTTCAACTTGGTGGTGCCAGGTTGACATATGTGAAATAAACCAACCAGCACATCTGTAGGACAGCCAGACCTTAGGTGCTATTGTGTAGCTATTTCTTCCAAGTTGAAGCCTTCACTCCATGGAGGAGGAGGAGGTATACTCAGAGTGTCAAAGGAAACTGAAGCGGGGGGAACTGAAACTCAGAATTGTCACAGGGGGGACCTAGGATTACACAAGCAGTGACAATCACAGGGACAGGAAGATTCCCTTAGCAGGCATGCTGAACTGCAGAAATGCTGCGGGAGTCAGTTCTCGCACAAGCCAAGACAGGACTTTCTCTGAAGCATCAGACCTTGAGTCTCCAATGACACTGTAAGTTACTGAACTAAGGTTGACTTGGGTGGAGTCATTTCTTTGGTTCTGTTAGTTTCGGATTTGGTGCCCTATCTCAGGTGAAAAGACATTTTGTTCACATTTTCCAAAGAAAAAAAATTTTAACAGTTTAACAGTTGCAAATATGACCTTTAAAATTTGAGTTTAAATGATAAGTTGTGAGATGAGAGATATCTAACTACAGACATAAACAAAATAAAAGACCCATTCCTCTTCTCAACTGAAATTTTCCAAGAACAATATGTGTTTAAGTGTGTGTGCACATACACAATGCAATATCTTTTTAAAATGTTAAACTAGTGCCTTTTTATTTTTATAGAGTTCTAATTCTTTCGAGATTAAAAAAATACAATAAAACTGTTTAAATACTGTCTTGTTATTTTGAAACATCATCTGACACCACACTGGGTTAGGCCAAATTCAGATGACAGAATGTGTAGGAAGAAAGTTGGAATGAAAGAGCTATTAGCATACCAGAATTTTACCAAAGTTTAATGAAATTCTGTGCTGTAATATATCTCAGAAGGTTAATACAATACTTAACAGGCTGAAAAGGTGGTGAATCCCCTGGAAGAGAACTACATCAAAGGCAATACAATTCCAGATTTATGAGCTTTTAAAGAATCACCAAATAGGAATTCGTATCAGAAGAGTTTGGCAGTTTTATTCTCCTTTAGTGGGTCTTACTGTTTACCTGAGAACGAAAGCCATGCTTTTCAGCTGCTGCTGTCTGTACTAAGGAAAGCAGAACAATCTCTAAAGTCTCACAGAGACCACACATATTGGCGCAGAGACCACCTTGTGCTAAAATTCATAGTCGACTGTAATTGATAGCACTACTGTTTGTCATTCACATGATGCATCCATCATGTTGGTAAAGGCCTGGTATTCCTCATACCATTTAAGTAGACAGTTTACAAGGTATACTTGGCTGGCCTGAGGCAAAAGTATGGTCTCACTCAAACAATAAAACATGGAAAAGGTGAAGTAACCTAAAACAATACATGGCTTACATTTGGAAACTGCATGGAAGTGCATAATAGGGAGCATAGAATCTCTGCCCTGTGTGAATATTGCATAACTTTGCTATTGCAAACCCTCATTTCAATGTCTGGAGAGTGGCTATGTGAAAATTGAATATGCAAATAGATGAAGCAAATTAGAGCAACTCCCAGTAGTCTTTTTGGGATTTTATTCTCAATAAAGCCTGTTATATCAATAAATCTTAGGTTGCATAAGACAGGTCTATGGGATACAAATATTCTTTGCCAAAATGTTGGCTCCAAGTGCACGGAAGTTATATTTAAAATATGTGTTATTATTATCATTATTGTTGTTGTTGTTTAGTAGCATTATATGCAGTATTAAAATATGGTCATTTATGAGAAATATGGCAATTAGCATAAATAATTTCACACACACAAATAGACACTCAAAGACAGAGAGAAATAGAATCTCTAAGGCATAAGTGTTATTTGAAATTTGTTTTGGTCCCTTAATAACATTTACTATGAAAGAATATTTCAAATATTTGTAATCAGATTGGCAAACACATAGTGTCTACAATGTGCCAGACACTGTTCATGTGTTCCTCACTCTGTCTTCATAGTACACACATAGGTCATCTTACATGTTCATGTACAAAGAAGGGAAATGACTTACTAATACGTCTGACTTTTATGTAGGTCCAATCATAGGTACTGTCCCCAGGATATGAACCTAGAATTTTTTTCTAGGATGTGATTGACCACTATGCATTCTCTCTTTGGTAAATTGGCCACTGATAGAAAGAAATCCCCCTTTGTCAACAATATGACTCAGCTGGCAGTGCCTAGACACCATCTTGAGAAAAAATATATTATTTAAAAAAAGATACCCCAGAAGTCTGAGATCAAAGAAATTCAGCAGGATGGGGAGATTCAGTTTGGCAAGGCACAGACCCTGGGTGTGGGACAACCCAGAAAGGCAGTTCCAGAGATCAAGAAGGCTGGATATTGATAAACTGAAGCAGCTAGGCAACAGGAGGAGGAAGCTGGCTCAGCTTGGGAAGTGCATAAAGAAAGCAAATCCCACTCTCCTTGGACAGAAATAGAACTCATCAACTGATAATTAGCCTGCAGTTTGATATCTCTTTGCCTAAGGTGGAGTTAGTGGATTAAATTTTGGAGCCATTTCTTAGATGCTGGACATTGTAAACTGAGTGGCAATAAACATGACTGAGCAAGTATTGGTGAAGAAGGAAGTTGAGTCCTGTAAGCAAATGCCAAGGAATAGTATCGCTAGATCAGTCAAATGGCAGATTTATTCTAACTTTTTGAGAATTCTCCACACTGATTTCCAGAGTGGCTGTGATAATTTGCAACCCCACCTCCAGTGAATGAGGATTCCCCTTTCTTTACATCCTCACTAGCATGTTTTGAGTTCTTTTGTTGATCTTGGCTATTTTGCCATGGAGGAGATGAAGTCTAAAAATTGTTTTAATTTGCATTTTTCCAACTGCTAATGGTGTTGAACACTTTTTGAGATACTTCTTAGCCTTTTTTTATTTCTTCTTGAAATAAAAAAGAACTGTCCATTCATGTCTTAATGTTTTAATTGGGTCATTTGTTTTCTTGATTCTGCTGCTATAGTTCTTTCTTTGTAATTATGCATATTAATTCTCTGTCAGATATATAGCTGAGAAAGACTCCCTCCTACTCTGTGGGCTTATTTTTCACTTGATTATTTCCTTAGCTTTACTTAAGCCTTTCAGTTTTATGAGGTCTGAGTTTTCAATTGCTGCCTTTAATTCCTGGGTCATGGGCAAATGCAGTCCTACTCAGAGAGTACTTTTCCTACACAAGTGTCTTGTAGACAATTGCCAATATTTGCTTCTGGCAGTTTTAATGTTTCAGTATTCACATTAAGGACTTTAAACCATTCAGAATTGATAACTTCTTGAAAGGCATACAAAAGCATATTAAGTGATTATTACTTTATGATCATTTATTTTTATTGCTATTCATTAATTTATTGGTGATGAGGCTGTGTCAAAACACATAATTTGCAGGAGTTCATTCTCCCTTTCCATCCCGTGGGCCCTGGCAACTGAACTCCTATCATGAAGCATGGCAGCCAGCACCTTCATCAACTGGACCGTCTTACCAGTCCTCTTGCTTTTTGTTGCTTTTCTTTTGTCCTTTTTTTAGCAAATAAACTGCCAGATGGAAACTTTCAAGAAAAAATGGAAAGACGATTGTATGCGTGGTTGACAAGGTATATTTAACTTAACCTTTAATTAGAGGGGCTTTTTTATTTTTAACTTCAAGGAATTGATAGCATTTGTCATTCAAATATATTGTCTAGAAATATTTCAATAAATTTTTATTTTCTGAATTAAATTATTTCTTAACTGATAATGATAACTTATCAATAATGACAACTAAGGAATCTTGCAAAGATTTAATTGAAAACCTTCTCCAAAAGCATTAGATTTTTTTGAACTCAAAATAAAAACACTGTATCTAGCAATTTCTACATTGCTAAATATATCTAGCAATGTAGATATATTTTGTGCTAATAATAATATACTTATATGATGTTTAATACCCTGTTTATGAGCAAAAACTAAACCAGAAGCTGTTCTGTGAAGCTCATGAACTGGAACATTCAGGGGCCATTGACCACACAGCTTCGTCCAAAAGTGAGACTCCAGCAGCTCCACCATATGACCACTAAAATACAATAAGTTTGTACACATACAACATTTAACAACTGCTGGTTATGATGATCACTTTACAGAGCAACTTTACTGTTTACTTTGTGCTTTGTTAAGGAGCACTTAAATAGTCATAGGAAATATTGACATCTATTTAGAAAAACATACATTGAGAATATACAGAATTTGAACCTAGGGCTCAATACATCTTATGTATAATTTTCACATTACCAGTGTGCTCTGCAGCAGTGATGAGATGCATAAATAATACCATGTGATGAGCCCACCACCAAGACCCAGACTAAGACTTTGTAAGTACTTCCTACATCCCAGGATACTGGACAATAAAAATGTTAGAATGTGTAATTTTAAAGAGTTCAAAGCTAACATATATTCTTTTTCTTGTTGGAAAACCTTTGAATTTATAACATGTATGAAATTATCAACTGATGACCCAGATACCATTCCCTGACATATACCATAAAGACTCGATGCCCTACCCTAGAGATACCTGCTCATAAATTTTCATTGCTGCTCTCTTAACAATATCTGGGAAGAGGAAACAACCTAAGTGTATGTTAACTGGTGAATTGGTAATGAAAATGTAGAACATATACATAGTGGAAATACTGGTCAAATGTAAAGGAACGTGAAATCATAAAATTTGAATGTATAAGGATGAAACTAAAGATTATACTAAGTGAGATATCCCAGACCAGACAGACAAATTATTGTGTTCTCATTTATTTGTGGTCCCCAGCTTTGAAACTTTGGAGCTGAGTGTATAATCTGAAGTATCTAGAAGAGCAGAAAGGGAACAAAGTGGAGATGAAGAGAGAAGCTCTAGGGACAGGTTTGTAGGAGATAAATGCTATGAAGGAGGTAATAGATGAAAGTGGGATCTTTGAGGAGGAGGGAGGAGAGTTAATACAGAGGAAGAGAACAATAGGAGAAATAAGTAACAATAAGGATATTTTAAAAAGTTACAGGGAATGATTTTTATAAGCTTACTGATAAACTTTGTATAGTATATGTGTACATATATGCATATATGTGTGGCTGTGTATATGTATATACATACATACATACAAACACACACACATACACTCGCACACATGGGGGTCTTCTCCAAATAATCATCCATTATCTAGTAAAAGCTCCAGGTCTGGCATGTTAAATCTGTCAAGTTGTTGGATGAAGGAAAACAAGAGTCTTCCAAATGACATAAGCCATTGCCATTGCCCTTGTTGGCTTTGAAAAATAGAAGTTAATGCCATATTGCTAAAGATATCACATGCCTCAAATACAGGACTTGATGGAATTGAGCTGGAATAGACTTTGAAACTTCCACCCCAATGACTGGCTTCGATATTATCTGAAGATGCTCTGCAACCTGCCAAGGGGAAGAAGCAATCAGCAGTCCTATACAGCTGTAAGCCAACAACAACAAAAATGACTAGTGAGATACCTGCAATAGTGAAAGATTGGTGCTTTCACCTTTAGGTTAATTAAGGATGTCTAATTAGACTTGTCTGATCAATAAGAGAATTTATGCCTGGTGCCATGAACATGCCAACTACCCATGGTTGTAGAGGCTAGAGACCTGAGAGAACCTATTCTTTCCATTTTCTTAAATTAACATCATTTCTGTTTTCTAAGTCCTTGTCCTTATGCCCACAGATCAGTGTAGCTCTCACTCATCACCAAAGAAGCTTCCTTTTGCAACAGATGGAAACTGTGATGGAGATCAACAGCTGGTTAAAATGCAGAGAACAAAGGACTGTGTGGTGTTGAACACCACTTAATATATCCGCAATTCAACTCCTACACATAAAACTAAGGAGGGAAATATGGAAGAGTGGACAGAACAGTTGTTTGAGTCAGGGAGCTAGGATACCTATTGCATAGACAGTATCTCCCAGATATTACAGGAAACTGCACCAATTAAATCTCAACAATAATGTTTTCCTGAAGAAATCCAGAATGATGACACAACTATTTCATATGCAAATATACACAGGGGAAAGTTCACTTGGTCTCAGCCCTAAATGAAGAGTTGCAGGTGTTCAAAGGCTTCTAAGACGGAGAATTAAGTTTCTATGTGGATGAGCTCCTCCATAGGATATCCAAATCCACATGGTTCCATAGCAGGAATCTTAAGTGGTACTTATCAATAAAATCAAACCTGAGGCCAGTTACTGGGGTGAACACTGGAAGGTCAGAGAGACAGAACAAGCCACAGCTATCTCACCTGGCCAACTTCTCAGCCGATCCTGTTTCCTCAGACTGGAAGCTTCTGAGTCCTCATCCAGAATGAATCTCAGCTGAACTGCTGCTAGAATGCCTGAAGGCTTAACCAGCCAAATGCTTAACCAGTCAAATACTTAACCAGCCAAATGCTTCTAGTTCCTGGTCCTCACGCCTTATATACCTTTCTGCTTTCTACCACCACTCCCTGGGATTGAAGGCTCGATTTCTGGGATTAAAGGCGTGAGTCACCATGCTTGGCTGTATCCTTGAACAGATGGACTTCTGCCTCTGGAATGCTAGGACTAAAGGCGTGTGCTACCACTGCCTATCCTAAGTATCTAGTGGACTTTCTGTTCTGTGACCCTAGATAAGTTTGTTAGGGTGCACAATATTTTGGGGAACACAATACCACCACATGGTTCTCCCTGGACATATGTATATACTAGTAAGCCAAAACTGACTCAATATATTGTATATACAGGCATGTGTATGTATATGTAACTGTATATGCATAACAATAATAATTAAACACACATGTAAATATTTAAACCTCATAAAATCCAAATATGCCCATGTCTAATAAGGCAGATATAATTTTATCATTACTAAACAGAGCCTCAATGATTAAGCATTCTTTAAAAGTCATCATGAAAATAATATTGAAAGAGGAAATTGAATTGGAAATTACAAAAACTGTGGAAAATAACAAAAACAAGTCTGGATATTTGACAGGGAATGAAAGAGTGAAGTTTCTTTTCTAGGAAAGACTGACACCAGGGCAGGGTAGACCCTGTGAACCACAGATCATTATTACTGATTTCTCACAGATATACTAGAGAATTCACAAGTAAAGAAACTCTTCTGCTGGGCAGTGGTGGGACACGCCTTTAATCCCAGCACTAGGGAGGCAGAGGCAGGCAGATCTCTCTGAGTTCGAGCCCAGCCTAGGCTACAGAGTGAGTTCCAGAAAAGGCTCCAAAGCTACACAGAGAAACCCTATCTCAAAAAACCAAAAAAAGAAAAGAAAAGAAAAAGAAACTCTGGTGTTGGATACTTTGTTTTGTCTAGCAAGTCTCAGTATATTTTAAGTCTTGTGAAACATGGAGGATACATATTCATATTTTTCTTTTAATTTCACCTATAAGAAGACCAATGTTAAGAAGAAAGTAAACTGTGAAGTGATATTATTTTCTCTGTGTTTCTTTTTTTTAAAAGTTTTTTTTTTCATTTTACATACCAACCACAGTTCCCCCTTCTTTTCCTCCTCCCGCTCACCCCTGAACTTCCCCCACTCCACCCCACATCCACTCCTCAGAGAGGGTGAAAGGCCTCCCATGGGGAGTCAACAAAGTCTGGCATATCAAGTTGAGGCAGGACTAAGACCCTCCCCACTGTATAAAAACTAAGCAAGGTATCCCACTCTAGGGAATGGGCTCCAAAAAGCCAGTTCATGCACTAGGGATAAATCCTGATCCCACTGCCAGTGGCCCCACAAACTGCCAAAGCCACACAACTGTCACTCATTTTCAGAGGGCCCAGTTCAGTCCCATGTAGGTTCCCCAGCTGTCAGTCCAGTCAGTGAGCTCCAACTACCTCAGGTCTGCTCTCTCTGTGGGTTTCCTCATTATGATCTTGACCTCTTTGCTCATAGAATCCCTCTTCCCTCTCTTCTACTGGACTCCAGGAGCTCCACCCAGTGCTTAGCTGTGGATCTCTGCATGCGCTTCCATCAGTTACTAGATGAAGGTTCTATGATGACAATTAGGGTAGTCATCCGATCTGATCACAGGGGAAGGCCAGTTCAGGGACCCTCTCTACTATTGTGTGGAGTCTTAACTGGGGTCATCCTTGTGGATTCCTGGGAATTTCCTTAGTATTTGGAATGTATTTTGAACTCTTGATTATTTATTACATTGTGGGCTTTGATATATTCTGCTCATGTCTCTTATAGTAAATCATGCCATGATCCACAGTGGTCCTAATTACTTTAATTAACTAGTCAGTGCTGTGTTGGTATTGAATCTTAATTATGCATGCAGAAATGTAGACATATTTTACATATGTAAACAGAAATCTAGACATATTTTACATATGTAAACTAATTAGATTTTAAAGAAAATGCAGATTGAATTCTGCATGTAAAGGCTTTAGTTTTCACTCAAATTTTTCTAGGGATGTTTTAAATGAAATTCATACTAAAAATTATAACATTGCATCAATGACCTGAATACAGACTAAAGGCTCTTTCTATTTTAAATACATTCATGAATACAGCATGGTATTCGTTTGACATTTTCAAACATGGAGTTCCTTCTACCTCTTGTGTTGATTTAGTACCCAAGTCTGAGGAAGAGGGCATGATACTAGAATTGAAAATACAAATCTTAGGATTTTACATAAATGAATATTGGATGAGGATAATAGTGAACACTTAATCTACCCAATTCTTTATAATTCTAACAAAGAAAAAAAGTGAGCTCAAACCAATGCCAATGTCTTAGCTATTCCTGAAATTGTCTAATACATTGTAATTGAAATGACAGTGTAAACTCATTTCTAAACTGTCTTGGGCATATTTATACAGAAGTATTCAATATTTTTTTTTTGTTTGAAATGCAAGTATCACAAGACTCCTGAAACAAAACTACAGCCTTGGTAGGATTTTTATCAGAACACTATAGGTAAGAATAAACAGTGCAACAAAAGATGAATGATGATGGTCCCTTTGCTCCCAGCACAGACAGATTTGTGTTCCACTCAACCTTAGCAAGAAGTTTCTTACTGCACTGACTAGTGAGTAATAAAGAGGCTCATAGTGCTGAGAAAAAGCTACTGTGAGTGGTTAGCTATAGACGGGGCATCTGTGTTGCTCAACTGCCTGGAGAAGACTCAGGAAATATTACAAGAGAAGATTGGGAGAATGTAAGAGCCAGAGCATGGAGAGGAGTGCTGTGATGCTGGCCTCTTGACATGGCGTGGCTATTGCACACATGAACACAAATAAGCTTTTTTTGTCTGCACAGGTTTACAAGTTGAAGTCTGAGAGAGGAAGAACAGTCTTCCCTAAGAAGTTATCCAAGACCAGAAAACATGTCCAACATTATTAGTCATTGATAAACATGCTACATTATCATTCAACACCTATAAAATGTGTCAAATGTAGAAAACTAAAATATCCTATATGCAAGCCAATGAGAAAAAAAAAAAACTAGATCTTTCCTTTACCATTGGTGGATTGCAAAATGGTGCAGTCCTACTGGAATAGAAGGTCATTGTGTCTCATAAAACTAAATACAGGCTTACAGTATGATGCAACATTTATAAGGCGAATGAAAACTTTGGTTCACACAGTAATGTTTGTGTATGTCTGTAGCAGCTTTATTTATTACAAGGAAGAAACAGAAGCAATTCAGGTAGACCTCAGAGGGTACATTATCAACTGCAGTACATCTATGCAATACTGTACCGTGATACGAATAAAGAGAAATGGGGGGATGACACAGAGAAGCTTGTTGATGCTATAAAAACTTAGATAGCTATTTTGGGCATGCATTTGTATGTGTGGTGTATGTGTATGTGTGTATGTTCACGTGCAAGTGAGTCCATGCGTCTACAGGTGTGCATGTGTGAGGAGGTCAGAGGTTGACCTGAGATGATTTCCTCAATCACTGTCCAATTTATTTTATTGAAGCAGGCTCTTCAACTGGCCCTAGAGTTCACTGATTTACATTCTCTACCAGCTAGCCCCAGGAATTAGTGAAGACTTCCAGGTGCCCATAGCTGCTTGGATATTGAACATGTGGATTCAGTTTGAATACTTGAACAGCAAATGCTTTGTCCACTCCTCATGCCCTTCTGATAGCTTTTACAGAAATTGTACTAAAATGTACTAAATTTACTAAATGAATTAATTCATTAGCATAAATTTCTGAAAGAACATAATAGAAGGGGAGAGAAGATTTATGGTTGTGAAGAGTTGATGGTTTCTAAAAGGCTGAGATTGTGAACGTGCTGTAAAAGAGAAGGTACAGGGAATCTTCTGGTTGAACTGCTAGAACATGAACTGTGACTAGTCACACAAATCTATGTATGTGTTAAAATTTCACAGAATTAATTCACATGCACACAGTCTGAGTTCTTTAAATTTATTTTTATTTATTTATTTATTTATTTATTTATTGGTTGTTTGAGACAGGATTTCTCTGTGTAGTTTTGGTGCCTGTCCTGGATCTCATTTTGTAGACCAGGCTGGCATGGAACTCACAGAGATCTGCCTGGCTCTGCCTCCTAAGTGCTGGGATTAAAGACGTGAACCACAGCCTCCTGGCTCTGAATTCCTATTAAACTGGTGAATGATAAAGAAGAAAGACCTTGTTGGAGAAAGTGTGTCATTGAGGATGAACTTTGAAATTTCAGAAGCCCAAGCCAGGTCCATTGGCTCTCTCCCTTCTTGCTGCTTGCTACCTGCAGATCCAGATCTAGAACTCTCAACTTCTCAGCATCATGTCTGCCTGCAAGCCATCACACTCCCCACCATGATGACAATGAAATAAACCTCCAAAACTGTAAGCAAGTCCCAATTAAATGTTTTCTTCTACAAATAGTTCCCATGTTCATGGTGTCTCTTTGCAGAAATAGAACAATGATTAGACAAACAGAATTATGAGATATTTCTGTATAGCTTTTACAGTTTTATCTCAGACTAAAGGCGGGAAAAAAAAACAGGATGAATTTTAATTTGTGTTGTGTAATGCTTTCCTCCAAGATTAAAACCTGCCGTCTTGGATGAAAGTTTGTTAAGATATAGGATGTTAAAAGGGAGTTCAGAGCTGGCCATGGTGGTGCACACCTTTTATTGTTGCACTCTGAATCCAACCTGGTCTACATAACTAGTTGCAGGGAAATGGGGACTATGTACACAGTTTCACAATGATATTTAAAAAAGGAAAGAAAAGAAGCAGGGAGGTAAAATAACAAGGTATTCTAAAGAAGAAGTTGCCTTAGGCTCAAGATGCCTTAAGGGAAGTGAACAACAGGGTGGTCTAAGGGGCAGGACATAATCTATCCTGCCAGGAATCCTTAAACTCATGAAATAAACAACCCAAAGGCTTCCGGAATTCCTTGATACTGAGTAGGTTCATTAGGCTCCCTTCCTAACCATATATAAGCAATAACAACTGCTGAGAGCTATTATCAGACAAGCTGAACTGCTGGAAGAAGCTCAGACCAACTGAGCTGTTTGGAAAAGGCAATCTAACCTACTGTGCTACCTGGACATTGTGTGGTGGATTCCAGGTTTTAGGTTCCATGACCTACAACTCATGCTGGAGAAGGATTTTATGATGCAAACCTCTTTGAGTTATTTCTGTTTTTCTAAGTAATTCTTCACCTATTCTCCTGTAAGTAAACAACCCTCAAGTCATGCATTCACAAAGTTGGACTTTGGTGGCATCTGTACTTTGGTGTAGAAGTTTGTTTTTAATTTCCACAGGTATAGTGTTACTCAACTTGGATTGTCATATCTAAATGAGAGATTCCAGGGCTAACCCATGCCAAAGTAAACATGTAGGATAATAACCAGCCAGGAATAAGAGGCTATACTGCCATTAATCTTAAAAGACAAAGACCCAAATACTTAATTAGTATTTCAGAAAATTTAAAAAGAAGCTGTACTATAATTTGATTCCAGCACTAAGGAGGCAATGGAAGGTGGAACTCAATAATTTTGTAGGCTAGCCTGGGCCAAATAATGAGTTCCAGGCCACCACTGCTATACAGTAAAACTTTGTCCCTATCCTAAATAAATAAATAAATAAATAAATAAATTTATAAACAAACTAAAATTTATCACATTATATATGTGATATTAGTTTGATGAAGTTGCTATAGTTAGTATGTGAATACAGTACTATAGTTTTTTCTTATTTCTAAGTAGTTTGAAAGTTTTAGACTAGCAATGATATGATCATGATTGTAGTAATTCTGTCAATAAGAACAACTGAATTTTTATAGTAAAACTATGTGGTTAGGTGAATTATATATGCAAGTAAAGAGCATTTTAAAATGTTTATAATAGCAATGTTAGAAATAACAGCTGTAAAGATGTACAAGAACCTAAAGTGAAACACGTCAATTAGAAATAATTTTGTCGTAGTTTCTAGTAGCTGACAACCTACAGAAGAACGGAGACCCTCTCTGTGAGGTGTGTACCTGTCTCTAAATTCTAAGGGTCCAAATTTCTTTATGACTTTCTGGAAAACAGCCCAACCTGAATGCAAATACATTTCCTAACCTCCAGTATAGAAGGGTCTTAAGCAAAATTCCTCTCACTTTTATGTTACCAGGAATCTAAAAAAGAAAAAAAAAAAAAGAGGACTATTGAATGGTACAGGTAAAAGCAATTAGGACCAACTGGGACTTGCCTAAATTGGGTGGGTATCACCTTCAAAACATACACATAACTGCATAAAACAAAGGGATACCTGTGTTTCAAAATATTATACACACACACACACACACATATATATCAGACTAAATTTTAGAGTATCTGTGTGTGAATAAAATGAAAGCATCCAAATGGTAAAATCCATAGTATGACACCTAAATAAGGGATTATTGGCATGCAAATGAAGAGGAATACCAACCCACTATGAATAAAATAATAGTCAACTGCATTGATGGAATTCAATAAAATAATCATGAAACTGTGATCCAATTGCTGATGAATAAGAATAGATTCAAGATTCTCTAGGTGTAAACTGAATGTCTTAAATTAAATTGCACATAAGGAAATATAAATGGCAGATAAGATCCAGCAGAAGAAGCTAACAGAACTGAACAAATGTACAATACTAGATAATATGTGCCATCATTCTCTGACTGAGCTGGGGATATAATCCTGCCATTGCCCAGCCCCAGCACCTCATTCTGTACATGCTTTCTTCCTGACATCATCCTAGTTCCATGGGACCACATACACCAGGAGGTCCTTTTATTTTGATATATTGTTTAAAAGTCAAGAGCAAATGTGGTGGTATTGTGTTCCCCAAAATATTGTGTACCTTAATAAA
>CABHPQ010149861.1:705-16592 GCA_902168405.1 Peromyscus aztecus
TAATCCTACCTATCCATGAGCATGGGATGTCCTTCCATTTCCTGATATCCTCTTCAATTTCTTTCTTTAGAGATTTAAAGTTCTTATCAAAAAGGTCCTTCACTTGTTTAGTTAGTGTTATCCCAAGGTATTTTATATTATTTGTGGCTATTGTAAAGGGTGATGTTTCTCTGACTTCTTTCTCAGCCCTTTTATCATTTGTGTATAGGAGGGCTACTGATTTTTTTGAGTTGATCTTGTATCCTGATACTTTACTGAAGGAGTTTATCAGCTGTAGGAGTTCCCTGGTTGAATTTTTGGGGTCACTTATGCATACTATCATATCATCTGCAAATAGTGAAAGTTTGACTTCTTCCTTTCCAATTTGTATCCCTTTGATCTCCTTTTGTTGTCTTATTGCTCTAGCTAGAACTTCTAGTACTATATTGAATAAATATGGGGAGAGTGGACAGCCTTGTTTTGTTCTTGATTTTAGTGGTATCGCTTTGAGTTTCTCTCTATTTAATTTGATGTTGGCTGTTGTCTTGCTGTAAATTGCCTTTATTATGTTTAGGATTGTTCCTTGTATTCCTGATCTCTCTAAGACTTTTATCGTGAAGGGGTGTTCGATTTTGTCAAAGGCTTTTTCAGCATCTAATGAGATGATCATGTGGTTTTTTTTTCTTTCAGTTTGTTTATATGGTGTATTACATTGACAGATTTTCGTATGTTGAACCATCCTTGCATCCCTGGGATGAATCCTACTTGGTCGTGATGGATAATTTTTTTGATGTATTCTTGGATTCGGTTTGCCAATATTTTGTTGAGTATTTTTTCATCAATATTCATGAGGGAGATTGGTCTGTAATTCTCTTTCTTTGTTGCATCTTTTTGTGGTTTGGGTATCAGGGTAATTGTAGCCTCATAAAAAGAGTTTGGTAGTGTTCCTTCTGTTTCTATTGTGTGAAATAATTTGAAAAGTATTGGTATTAGTTCTTCTTTGAAAGTCTGGTATTCTGCACTGAAACCATCTGGTCCTGGGCTTTTTTTGGTTGGGAGACTTTTGATGACTGTTTCTATTTCTTTAGGGGTTATTGGTCTATTTAAGTGGTTTATCTGGTCTTGATTTAATTTGGGTATGTGGTATTTATCTAGAAAATTGTCCATTTCTTCCAGATTTTCCATTTTTGTGGAGTACAGGTTTTTGAAGTATGATCTGATGATTCTCTGGATTTCCTCATTGTCTGTTGTTATGTCTCCCTTTTCATTTCTGATTTTGTTAATTTGGATGCTCTCTCTTTGCTTTTTGGTTAATTTGGCTAGAGGTTTGTCTATCTTGTTGATTTTTTCAAAGAACCAACTCTTTGTTTCATTGATTTTTTTTGTAGTGTTCTCTTGTTTTCTATTTCATTGATTTCAGCCCTCAATTTAATTACTTCCTGGCGTCTGTTTCTCCTGGGTGAGTTTGTTTCTTTTTGTTCTAGAGCTTTCAGTTGTGCTGTTAATTCATTGGTATGGGATTGCTCCATCTTCTTTATATGTGCATTTATAGCTATGAATTTTCCTCTTAGCACTGCTTTCATAGTATCCCATAGGTTTGAGTATGTTGTACTTTCATTTTCATTGAATTCTAGGAAATCTTTAATTTCTTTCTTTATTTCTTCCTTGACCCATTGATGTTTCAGGTGGGTATTATTCAGTTTCCATGAGATTGTAGGCTTTCTATAATTTTTGTTGTTGTTGAAGTCTAACTTTAAGGCATGGTGGTCTGATAAGATACAAGAGGTTATTCCAATTTTTTTGTATCTGTTGAGATTTGTTTTGTGACCAAGCATGTGGTCAATTTTTGAGAAGGTTCCATGGGGTGCTGAGAAGAAGGTATATTCTTTTGTGTTAGGGTGGAATGTTCTGTAGATATCTATTAAGTCCATTTGAGTCATAACATCTGTTAGGTCTTTTATTTCTTTGTTAAGTTTCAGTCTGGTAGATCTGTCTTTTGGTGAGAGTGGTGTGTTGAAATCTCCCACTACTAATGTGTGGGGTTTGACGTGCATTTTAAGCTTTAGTAATGTTTATTTTATGAATGTGGGTGCCTTTGTATTTGGGGCATAAATGTTCAGAATTGAGACTTCATCTTGGTGGATTTTTCCTGTGATAAATATGTAATGTCCATCCTGATCTCTTTTGATTGATTTTAGTTTGAAGTCTATTTTATTAGATATTAGGATTGCTACACCAGCTTGTTTCTTAGGTCCATTTGCTTGGAAAGCCTTTTCCCAGCCCTTTACTCTGAGGTACTGTCTGTCTTTGAAGTTAAGGTGTGTTTCTTGTAAGCAGCAGATGGATGGATCTTGTTTTCTTATCCATTCTGTTAGTCTGTGTCTTTTTATAGGTGAGTTGAGACCATTGATATTGATGGATATTAATGACCAGTGATTGTTATTTCCTGTCATTTTTTGTGGTTGTGTTATGTTGTCCTTCTTTGGTGTTTGTTGGTGTGGGTTTATCTATTGCCTGAGTTTTCATGGGTGTGTTTAACTTCTTTGGGTTGGATTTTTCCTTCTAATGCTTTCTGTAGGGCTGGGTTTGTGGATAGGTATTGATTAAATCTGGTTTTATCATGGACTATTTTGTTTACTCCGCCTATGGTGATTGAGAGTTTTGCTGGGTATAATAGTCTGGGTTGGCATCCGTGGTCTCTTAGTGTCTGCATAACATTTGTCCAGGACCTTCTAGCTTTCATAATCTCTGTTGAGAAGTCTGGTGTTATTCTGATGGGTTTGCCTTTATATGTTACTTGGTCTTTCTCCTTTGCAGCTCTTAATATTTTTTCTTTGATCTGTATGTTTAATGTTTTGATTATTATGTGGCGAGAGGACTTTCTTTTTGGATCCAGCCTATTTGGTGTTCTGTAAGCTTCTTGTATCTTCATAGGTATTTCTTTCTTTAGGTTAGGAAAGTTTTCTTCTATGATTTTGTTGAATATATTTTCTGTGCCTTTGAGTTGGTATTCTTCTCCTTCTTCTATCCCTATTATTGTTAGGTTTGGTCTTTTCATGGTGTCCCAGATTTCTTGGACGTTTTGGGTTATGACTTTTTTGTCTTTAGTGTTTTCTTTGACTGACGAATCTATTCTCTCTATTGTGTCTTCAGTGTCAGAGATTCTCTGCTCCATCTCTTGTATTCTGTTGGTTATGCTTGTTTCTGCAGTTCCTGTTTGTTTAGTCAGGATTTCTATTTCCAGCATTCCCTCAGCTTGTGTTTTCTTTGTTGTCTCAATTTCTTTTTTCAGATCTTGGAATGTTTCTTTCATGTGTTTAATTATTTTTTCTTGGCTTTCTTTGATTTCTTCCAATTTTTGTTTGTTTTTTTCTTCCATTTTTTTAAGGGAATTTTTCATTTCCTCTTTAAGAGAATTTTTCATTTCCTCTTTAATGAAGTTTTTCATTTCCTCTTTAAGGGAATTTTTTATTTCCTCTTTAATGGAGTTTTTCATTTCCTCTTTAAGGGAATTTTTTATTTCCTCTTTAATGGAGATTTTCATTTCCTCTTTAAGGGAATTTTTTATTTCTTCTTTAAGGGTATTTTTTATTTCTTTTTAAGGGCCTCTATCATCTTCTTAAAGTCATTTTTAGGATTGATTTCTTCTGTTTCTTCTGCCTTGGTATGTTCAGGACTTGCAATTGTAGAATCCGTAGGTTCTGGTGTTGTCATATAGGTCTTTATGTTGTTGCCTGTATTTTTCCACTGGCGTCTACTCATCTCTTTCTCTGCTCAGTGCAGATGGTGTTTGTGTCTGAAGGTGCTTCTCTTGTTCTAATTTTTAGTCTTGGTTCACTAGAAGTTCTTGGTTGAATTGGCGCTGTTGGGCTCTGTTTCTTCGGGAGCAGCTTAGTCAGATCGGGGTTAGCGGGTTCTGTCTCTGGGAGCAGTTGTTCCCAGTTGGTGCAGGGTGTGCTTATGGTTTCAGTGGTTGTTAGAGTCGCAGGGGTTAGTTTTTTTGTTTGTTTTTTTTTTTTTGGAGGGGAGTTGGTGGGGGAGCAGGGAGAGGTAGCTGTCTGGTCTCTGGGACTCCGATGTGTAGGGTCTAGGGGCTTGAGACCTGATCTGTCATTCTGGAGATGGGAGCTTACCTGTTCTCAGTTGGTGAAGTGTATACTTACCATTCTGGTGATCTGGTTTGGTGGTTGGGTTGTGCCTTCTTCTGTGTTCTTGGGTCACGTTTTGCTCATTCGTCGACTCCTCAGCTGATCTTGTTTCCTCAGACTTCAAACTGTAGGATTCTGAATCCTCTCCCAGATGGATTTCAGCTGAGTGGGGTAGTCTCACCAACACCTCCAAGTTGTTGGGTTTTGCAGGATCAACAGCTGGGTCCTGGGTTGGCCTCAGACAGAGTGTTCAGATCCGTTCTGGTTCCGTCTGTGGAATTCTTAAAAGATGAAGGGACATCTTTTTTTTTTTTTACATCAACTAAGAAGTATTGATTTTAAAGCTGTGCTCCATATGTAGCTAAAGGATTCACTTCCCATTCACCCATTGCATTGCAAGCCCTTACCCAAATTCAGGTATGTTTTACTCCTGAGAATTTCCAAAACATCTCTAGAACTTCACAGAAAAATCTAAAATGTCAGAAAAAAATATTTTGTTAACTACCAGAAATCAGCACTTATGACTACTCCTTGCTCTTCATTCTCTCCAGAATACTAGTTTTCAAGCATCATTCCATAACATCCTGAGGAACAGTTGCCTAAAAGGCTTCATGCTTGCCTTTCATTTTGGATAGCTCTACTGTCTAGTACTTGTCCTCATTCTGGACTATAAATAAGTCCAGGAATAAGAAACCACCTGCCCTGGTTATATTTTTGTCAACTTGGCACAAGCTAGAGTTACCTGGGAAAAGTAACTGCAATTGAGAAAAATGACTCAATCAGATTTCCTCCAGGCAAATTTTCAGGGCATTTTCTATAGTAATTATTGGTGTGGAAGTACCCACCTCATTGGGGATGTTGCCACCCCTTCATATGTTGTCTTGGGTGGTATAAAAAAGCAGGTTGAGCAATCCATTTAGAGCCAACCAGGAGTACTCTTCCACAGTCTCTGCTTCCATTCCTGCTTTGAGATGCCTGCCTTTAATTCCTGCCTGGAATTCCGTTGATTATGGATTGTAGCCAGAAGGTTGGATTGTAACCTGTAAGCCAAATAAACCCTTTCTTCCCCATCTTCATTTTGGTTATAGTGTTTTTATCACAGCAATAGAAACATAACCCTGACAATATACCACATACACACACACACACACACACACACACACACACACACACACCCCAAAATAAAACCCTAACTGTAGCCATATATATGCTCTGTAATCCCTGTTTTGAAAGATATCTAGATATCCAAAGTCCATTCAGAAAGTTTTCATTAGCCAATCTTTTCTGTTTGCAAAGTACATTAAAAGTCATCTTATATCAGTCACTTATCAAGTAAAATCAAGGCTCCATGTCCTGTTGTGGAATAATCGTTTCATACACTGTGAAGATGTGTCTTTGCTAAGGTGCCTTCTTATTGGTTTAATATAAAGTTAAATGGCCATTAACTAGGCAGGAGGTATAGGCAAGCAGCCAGACACAGAGGGTGCTGGGAAGGAGAAAGGCCGAGATGCCATGAGATGCAGACCAAGCAGTATGAGCACTACTGAGATGAGGTAATAAAGCCATGAGGCAGAAAGCAAATCAATATAAATGGGCTAATTTAAGTTATAAGAGCTGGTTAGAAACAGTCCTAAGCTAATGGCTGAGCTTTTATAATTAACAATAAGTCTCTGTGTCATGATTTGGGAGTTGTCAGGAGGGACATAAAAGGTTTGACTACAATGTCCTCCCATAATAAGATGAGTTAGTGGAGGTGATGTCAAGTTTCTAACTCAGATTTTAGTGAATACTAATAACTTTAGCTCACTGCTATTCATATCTACAAAAAGCATGATCATGCAGCTTGTGAAAATTAGTCACTTTAAGACATTACTTTAATGAGTGTTATTCATAAATGCAAATAATAGTCTTCTAATGGCATCATTTATTTAACATAAAGTAAGAAAGTAGCTAGACACCTATTAAAATATTTTTCACCTATTGATGAGATAGTTTTTACCTATGACTCCAACCAGACTAGGCAACACGTATCTAGTTGTGGGTTCACATCACAAACCATTAGCTTCTCTCTTCTTTATTTGCTCTGCTAAAACCCAGATTTCTGTCTTTGCAGTACTGCCTTGATGTTTGCTTCTAGTACCTGCACTTTAACCTGCAATTTTATCTTTGCAGCTGTGATATTTTGACAGCCATGCCCCATGCCATTATCTTTACTAAGAACTCATGATTGTTTATCAGAACTCAATACTCCAGAGCCAGGCAGTGAAATCTCATTAGTTGGTGAACCAGCACAAGTCTGTAGACAGAGGTTTTTGTTCCAACTGTCTGGTCCCAAATAAGCATACAAACGCTTATATTAATTACAAAATGCTCAACCAATAGCTCAGGCTTGTTACTAACTAGCTCTTTTAAATTAACCCATTTTTATTAATCTATGTATTGCCACATGACTCATGGCTTTACCTGTCCTCTATCATCTTGTTTCTTGGGACACTTGCTGGTGTCTTCTCCCACTCTGCCTTTCTTCATTCCAGTCCTCAGTTTGATAGTGCTGCCTAACTTTATCCTGCCTTGCTATAGGTCAATTAGCTTTATTATTAAACAATGAGAATAATACATTTTCATAGCATACAGAAGGATTATCCCACAGCATTTCCCCCTTTCTGTCTAATCAAAAAGGAAGGTTTCAATTTTAACATAGTAAAATTACATACAACAAAACAGTTGTCAAGCAAGAATTAGTTACAATATCTAGTCTATTTGTATTTGGCAAAATCAGAGAAAACTTTTAATTATTCATCCTATCTTAGTGAGTCCAAAGTTTTGTCTAATTTATCCTTTTTATCATAACTAAGAAAAATTATAACTATAACTAGTCTTCAACTCCATCAAAATCTCTAGAAGGATGAAATGTTACCTAATGACAGGGACTATCAGGCTATCTGGACAGTCACCCAAAGTTTCTCTGTAATGTTGGGGCATCCATCTTTGACCTACAGTTCTAGCATATCTGACAGACTTCCCTGTGAGGCAAGAAATTTTGAAGGACTGTCCTACCTTGTCTTGGCAAAGTTCAACAGTCGCCTTTCTTGTGTCCTGTTGATCCAGTATGAACAGTAACTGTCAGCAATTGGGGCAATGGTAGTTTTTTTGTCCATATGGCTAGCTTTTGCCATAAAGAAAATTAACTCCATATAGAGTTTCTTTGATGTCCATCATCTGCTCTGGAGTACATTGGTGCTGTCAGGAGGAGGTGTGTCTCACTGTCATGAAAAGTCTAAGTTATTATTCAAATGCCATTTTCTGTAGGTCTTTGAAGTGTTTGAAGATTACCTATCTATCTAAAATATATGTCTATATACCTAGAAAACCTAACTAACATGACTATAAGTTTGACTATTAGAGATGGCTATTAATCTGCATTTCTTAATTATATATTACATTTTAAATGAATTATATTAGCATAATATCTTTAACAAGAGTAGAGATATACATATACAAAATTAAATTTAAACTTATATCAATAAACCAAAATCTATACAATGTAAAATATTTTTGAGATTAACAGCTGTTTTTTGGATTAAAGTAGATTCAACACCCTTTTTTCCATCATAATAATCTACCCTTTTCCCCCATCACTTCTATATCATATCCCCTTTTCTTCTTCTAGAAAGAGACCTCTGAATTTAATTTTTTGTCATCTTTTTTTGACTATGACCAATAACAGTTTGTATCCAACCCCCCTTAAATGAAACCAATTATTTATAACCAATATTTTGGGAATATGGGCATAGTTTTCTAAACCATATCTTGTTGATTGGGGGAGCCATCAATTTTGGGGGGACCCTGAGAAAATTGAGGATTATGGTGCATGACTGAAGTAGTCTGTGATGCTGGATCATTTTAGTCAGCAGCATTAGGGTTAGGGTCAGGATCAGGGTCACGTTC
The DNA here is from genome assembly GCA_902168405.1 of Peromyscus aztecus. Taxonomy (NCBI): domain Eukaryota; kingdom Metazoa; phylum Chordata; class Mammalia; order Rodentia; family Cricetidae; genus Peromyscus; species Peromyscus aztecus. Next base: position 8,781 of record CABHPQ010149861.1, read on the forward strand.
AGGGTCAGAGTTCTCAGGGTTAGGGTTAGGGTGAGAGTGAGGGTGAGGGTGAGGGTTAGAGGGTGAGGGTGAGGGTGAGGGTTAGAGGGTTCAGGTTAGAGGGTTCATATAGTGGTATTTTATTTGTACTGAAATGTGATTTTATTTGTATGTTAATAAATAAAGTTTCCTAGGGGTCAGAGCTATTAGCAAACCATAGCAAAAGCCAGTTGTGTGGGGCACACCGGTAGGATTTGCTGAAGGAGGTGCACACCTTTAATCCCAGCACTTGTTAGGCAGAACTAGGCAGGTCTCTGTGTGTTCAAGGATACAGCCAGCATTGGAGACACACGCCTTTAATCTCAATACCAACCATAGAAGACCTGGAGTGACCTACAGACAGGCAGTGATGAGATGTTCATGTGGCTGGGTTTACAACCAATGAGAAGGCAGAACAGGAAGTTTTTATAAGACAAACACACAGGAAGTAGCTCCCTTTTCAGAGAGGTCTCCTGGCTGAAGAGGCTAGCTGCAGCAGGCGGGTAAGGTTCTTAGCTCTGACCTCTTGGGCTTTTATCTTTACATTGGCTCTGTGTTTCTTATTTAATAAGACAGTTGGTTACATCTACAGGTTCAGGTTAGATGGTGAGGGTTCAGGTGAGGGTTCAGATGAGGGTGAGGGTGAGGGGTGAGGATGAGGGATTAGGGTGAGGGTGAGGGGTTAGGGTGAGGGTGAGGGTTTAGAGTTAGGGTGAGGGTTAGGGTGAGGGTTAGGGTGAGGGTGAGGGTTAGGGTGAGGGTTAGGGTGAGGGTGAGGGTTAGGGTGAGGGTGAGGGTTAGGGTTAGGGTTAGGGTTAGGGTTAGATATGAGGGTTAGGGTTAGAGGGTTAGGGTAGAGGGTTAGGGTTAGAGGGTTAGGGTTAGGGTTAGGGTGCGGTGGGATGTTCTGTATATCAAATGTGATGTTAATAAAACACTGATTGGCCAGTGGCTAGGCAGGAAGTATAGGCGGGATTAACAGAGAGAATTAAAAGAACAGGGAGGCAGAGGGAGACACTGCCAGCCACCACCAGGACAAGCAGCATGTAATGATGCCGGTAAGCCATGAGCCATGTGGCAAGGTATAGATTTATAGAAATGGATTAATTTCAGATATAAGGACAGTTAGCAAGAAGCCTGCCATGGCCATACAGTTTGTAAGAAATATACATCTCTGTGTTTATTTTATTGGGTCTGAGCAGCTGTGGGACTGGCAGGTGAGGAGATTTTCCCTGACTGGTGGCCAGGCAGGAAAATCTCTAGCTACATTAGGGTTAGGGTTAGGTTTCGGGTTAGGGTTAGGGTTTGGGGTTCAGGGTCAGGGCCCATGGTCAGGGTCAGGGTTTAAGGTTAGGGTTAGGGTTAGGGTTAGGATTAGGGTCAGATTTAGGGTTAGGGTTAGGGTTAGAGGGTTAGGGTTAGAGGGTTAGTGTTAGGTTTAGGGTTAGTGTGCTGTAGAATTTCTGTATGGCAAATGTGTTGCTAATTAAGCAATGGTTGGCCAGTGGCTAGGCAGGAAGTATAGGCGGGACTAACAGAGAGAATTAAAAGAACAGGAAGGCAGAGGGAGACACTGCCAGCCACCACCAGGACTAGCAGCATGTAAAGATGCTGGTAAGCCATGAGCCATGTGGCAAGGTATAGGTTTATAGAAATGGATTAATTTCAGATATAAGGACAGTTAGCAAGAAGCCTGCCACGGTCATACAGTTTGTAAGCAATATAAGTCTCTGTGCTTACTTGATTGGGTCTGAGCGGCTGTGGGACTGGCAGGTGAAAGAGATTTATCCTGACCATGGGCCAGGCAGGAAAACTCTAGCTACAGACATCTGCCATGGAGAGCTGCACATGGGGAATGAAAGTAGCAGAAGAGTGACATATATGAGAAGTACAGGATGTTGTGTGATATTTTGATCATGTTTTGATAATAAAGCTTATTTGGAGTCAGAGAGCAGAGATATCCATTAACTAACCAAAAATACCATAGGTTTGAAGGACTATGGACAAATAGGAGAGAGGAAGTAGTAAGGTGGGGCTGAGAGAAGATCTTGTCCCTTTTTGGATGCAGGAATGGAAGAGGTAGGAGTCACTGGTGGCTACTCCTCTTCTTCTCTGATCATTCAGGTTCTTAACCCAATATCTGACTTCTAATTTTTTATTAATAAAGATTAATTAAATTAATGTTTCATCTGGTACACTTAATAAATAGAAAGGCGTAATTAAGACCCCCAAAGATAGATTACACAATGGTTTATTAACTTTAAATTTTTTAAATACTAATGAAAAGGTAACAACAGCTACAGAGAGACATTAGATAATTTTTAAAAAACTGCTAAATTAGCTCAATCCATATACTTTAAAGATATGTTGACCTCAGAATAAAAACCAGGATATGTGTTATGTTGGGGAAGAGGTTTTGCTTTTGTTTCCACAGAGGGGAAAGAAACTATAGATATCATCAAAATTGATAAAGATTAGATTCAAACAAAAATTGATTAAGAGACAATAGTTCATCAAACAGTGTGACCATTCAATCTAAACTAACTGATAAGACTAACAAAAGTTTTTCATTTGCCAAATACGAAATTCCCCAAAGGTAGGGTTGGGACAGGGTTTTGTTTTGTCTTTACAAAAAAAATAAAGACACCCAACTAAGGAATCTAAAGACCACTGGACAAATGAGACATCTAAAAAAACCATAACAAATCATCCAAAAAAGTTCCCCTAAAAAAGAGTAAATTGGCCCATTGATATATCACATTTTCAACATGATAAAACTTCAGAAATCTTCCCAAATGTTTGTTTCTGCTGTTCTCTACAGATATATAAGACAAATGATCTTTTTACAGTCCCAGTTCAATTAAAAAATTAAAGCTGGCTTAAGAGTTGGAATGTGGTTCTCCCCTTCTCTAAACTGAAACAGGCTTGTTAAAAGAAAAATCCAAAATCTCTGTCTCATGTTAAAAAAGCCATCTGATATGGAACAGAAGAAAAACCAAAATTAATAGACTATTCTATTGCCACCAATCTCATAATACTTTGGTTTTATTTTAACTCTTTAAAACTTTTCGCCGGGCGTTGGTGGCGCATGCTTTTAATCCCAGCACTTGGGAGGCAGAGGCAGGCGGATCTCTGTGAGTTCGAGGCCAGCCTGGGCTACCAAGTGAGCTCCAGGAAAGGCGCAAAGCTACACAGAGAAACCCTGTCTCGAAAAACCAAAAAAAAAAAACTTTTCTTAAGATATATATTATCTCAAAATTTATAAAATTAATATATATTAAATTTTCTGTCATGATAATAATGATCATATAGAGTACTAATTAGTTCTAAAAAAAGAATTCTTCTAGCTTCCTTTTCATGATTTTAGGTTTAAGTGTCTATCAGGTAACTAAAAATTAAGTTTTTGTACTCTGGATGTACGTAATAAATTATTTTCCTTTAACTTCTTCAAGATTTACTACATATAGCATTTAAAATCCGTAAGTTTTCTACTGTAAACTGTTATCATTCTTAACAGTGACCTTTAAAGTCTCTAAAAGGAGGATGGGCCCCCACAATAATAATTCTACCTAGATTGTGGTAATGCCATAAACTGACAAACACCACCCAAAGATCAGCTTTGGACTACAAACTATTCTGAACATTATCAAGATGATTAGCTAAGATGGTCCAGCCTCATACAGTACTCTAGCCAGAACTTGAGATAAGCCCTATGCTTTCCCATTACACAAAGACTAGACAACAAATAATACAGCTAGCTCTCCCATAACTTGATAATTATCCCAATTTTTTTCAGGGTCCCCTATAGCAGCTGCCAACCACAGACAACAAAAATAATTTAAAAAGTCCAATGCCCATATTCCCCAGAAGTGGGGTGGGTGATTTTTGGTCATTCAGTAGGTTATGATATTTGTCATCATTTAGGGGAGTTGATTACAAGTTGTTATTGGTAATGGTTAAAAAAAAAACCAACCTAAACAAAGGTGATTAGATTCAGGTATATTGTTCTGAAAAGAAAAAGGGGAGATATAGAAATGATAGGATAAAAGGGTAGATTATTAAATCTACTTTTAAACAAAAAACTATTAGTATTAAATATTTTATATTGTTATGGGTTTTTGTATGTACATATACATACATACTATAGTTGAGCAAGTGTCCTTGTGGTAAGATTGAACATCCCTTGGGTATATGTCCAAGAGTGGTATCCTTGGGTCTTTAGGTAGATTGATTCCCAATTTTCTGAGAAACTGCCATATTGATTTCTGAAGTGGTTGTACAAGTTTGCACTCCCACCAACAGTGGAGGAGTGTTCCTTTTGCTCCACATCCTCTCCAACATAAGCTGTTATCAGTGTTTCTGATCTTAGCCATTCTGACAGGTATAACATGGTATCACTGGCACTGGCATGAGCACTGGCACGAGCACGAGCACTGGCACTCATGTTTGGGTTAGGGTTGTGATTAGGGTTAGGTTTAGGGTTAGAGTCAGGGTCCGGGGCAAGGTGAGGGTCAGGGTTGGCACTGACAATGGCACAGGCATTGGCATAGTCACTGGCACGGGCACGAGCACTGGCACTCAGGGTTGGTTAGGGTTGGGATTAGGATTAGGGTTAGGGTCAGGATCCGGGTCAAGGTCAGGGTCAGTGTTGGCACTCGCAATGGCACTGGCACAGGCATGAGCACTGGCACGGGCACGAGCACTGGCCCTCAAGGTTGGGTTAAGGTAGGGATTGGTGTTAGGTTTGGGGTTAGGGTCAGGGTCCGGGTCAAGGTCAGGGTCAGGGTTGGCACTGGCAATGGCACTGGCACAGGCAGGAGCACTGGCACTCAGGGTTGGAATAGGGTAGAGATTAAGGTTACGTTTGGGGTTAGGGGCAGGATCCGGTTCAAGGTGACAGTCAGGTTGGCACTGGCATAGGCACTGGCACGGGCACGAGCACTAGCACTCATGGTTGGGTTAGGATTGGGGGTTAGGGTTCGGTTTAGGGTTAGGGTCAGGATCTGGGTCAAGGTCAGGGTCAGGATTGACACTGGCATAGGCACTGGCACGGGCACAAGCACTGGCTCTCAGGGTTGGGTTAGGGTTGGGATTAGGTTTAGGTTTAGGCTTAGAGTCATGTTCTGGGTCAAGGTGAGGGTCAGGGTTGGCAGTGGCAATTGCACTGGCACTGGCATAGACACTGGCATGGGCACAAGCACTGGCAGTCAGGGTTGGGTTAGGGTTGGGATCAGGGTTAGGTTTAGGGTTAGAGTCAGGGTCCGGGTCAAGGTGAGGGTCAGAGTTGGCACTGACAATGGCACTGGCACTGGCATTGTCATTGGCACGGGCACGAGCACTGGCACTCATGATTTGTAAAGGTTGGGATTACGTTTAGGGTTAGGTTCAGGATCCGGGTCAAGGTCATGATCAGGGTTGGCACTGGCAATAGTACTGGCACTGGCATGAGCATTGGCACGGGCATGAGCACTGGCACTCAGATTTGGGTTAGGGTAGAAATTAGTGTTAGGTTTGGGGTTAGGGTCATTGGTCCGGGTCAAGGTGACAGTCAGGGTTGGCACTGGCAGTGGCATAGGCACTGGCACGGACACTAGCACTGGCACTCAGGATTGAGTTAGGGTAGGGATTAAGGTTCGGTTTGGGGTTAGGTGCAGGATCTGGGTCAAGGTGACAGTCAGGGTTGGCACTGGCAATGGCACTGGCACTGGCATAGCCACTGGCACGGGCACGAGCACTAGCACTCAGGGTTGGGTTAGGGTTGGGATTAGGGTTAGGGTCAGGATCCGGGTCAAGGTCAAGGTCAGGATTGCTACTGGCAATGGCACTGGCACTGGCACGGGCACGAGCACTGGCACTCTGGGTTGGGTTAGGGTATGGATTAGTTTTAGGTTTGGGGTTAGGGTCAGGGTCGCGTCAAGGTGAGGGTCAGGGTTGACACTGGAAATGGCACTGGCATAGGAACTGGCACGGGCACGAGCACTGGCACTCAGGGTTGGTTAGGGTTGGGATTACGATTAGGGTTAGGGTCAGGAATCGGGTCAATCTCAGGGTCAGGGTTGGCACTGGCAATGGCAACGGCACTGGCATGAGCACTGGCATGGGCACGAGCACTGGCACTCAGGGTTGGTTTCGGGTAGGGATTAGGGTTAGGTTTAAGGATAGGGTCAGGAACCGGGTCAAGGTCAGGGTCAGGATTGGCACTGGCACTGGCACTGGCACTGGCATAGGCACTGGCACGATCACTGGCACTCAGGGTTGAGTTAGGGTAGGGATTAGTGTTAGGTGGGGTTAGGGTCATGATCCAGGTCAAGGTGAGGGTCAGGGTTGGCACTGGCAAAGGTACTGGCACTGGCATAGGCACTGGCACGGCCACGAGCACTGGCACTCAGGGTTGGGTTAGAGTTGGTATTACAGTTAGGTTTAGGGTTAGAGTTAGGGTCCGGTTCAAAGTGAGGGTCAGGGTTGGCACTGGCAATGGCACTGGCACTGGCGTGAGCACTGGCACCGGCATGAGCACTGGCCCTCAGGGTTGGGTTAGGGTAGGGATTAGTGTTCAGTTTGGGATTAGTGTCAGGATCCGGGTCAGGGTTGGCACTGGCAATGGCACTGGCACTGTCATGAGCACTGGCACAGGCACGATCACTGGCACTCATGTTTGGGTTAGGGTTGTGATTAGGGTTAGGTTTAGGGTTAGAGTCAGGGTCCGGGTCAAGGTGAGGGTCAGGGTTGGCACTGGCAATGGCACTGGCACTGGCATAGTCACTGTCACGGGCACGAGCACTGGCACTCAGGGTTGGTTAGGGTTGGGATTAGGATTAGGGTTAGGGTCAGGATCCGGGTCAAGGTCAGGGTCAGTGTTGGCACTGGCAATGGCACTGGCACTGGCACTGTCATGAGCACTGGCAGGCCACGAGCACTGGCCCTCAGGGTTGGGTTAGGGTAGGGATTAGTGTTAGGTTTGGGGTTAGGGTCAGTGTCCGGGTCAAGATCAGGGTCAGGGTTGGCAGTGGCAATTGCACTGGCACTGGCATGAGCCACGGCATGTGCATGAGCACTGGCACGAAGGGCTTACTACTGCTTGTTTGGAGAAGACTTGCCAGGACCATCGTGTTACAAGAAAGCATCGGCAAAGGTCAGTTTGAAAAAGGTTGGCAAGACAAATGGTGGGGAGAAATTGCTGTGAAAATATTCTCTTCTAGGGAAGAACATTCATGGTTCCGAGAGACAGACATTTATCAGACTGTGATTGCTCCAAACCACAGAGGAGGCACCAAAAAAAAAAAAAAGTCTGCAGTGAACCATGACCACGCCTAACAAGGACTTTGAAATCTCCAAAAAGGTGATGGAATCCCACAATGATGATTCCACATGGACTATGGTAAAGCCATTAAGCTGATTAACACCACGGAAAGATTGACTTTGGACTACAAACTGTTTAGGACAATTTCGAGATGACTAGCTGAGATGATCCAGCCTGACAGACTACTCGAGCAAGGACTTATGACAAGCCCTGAACTTTCCTATTATACAGAGAGTGGACAAATGATACAGGACTTGACAATTAACCTAAATTTTTTCTTTTCAAGATTCCCTAAAGATATCTTCACCCCTAGAAAGCAAAAAGAAAAAGAGAAAATAGATATGAGATAGATCATCAAATCTACTCTGAAAAAAAAGATAAAGAATAATAGGATAAATAGGTAGATCACTGAATCTGCCCTGGAGAAAAAGGGGAAGATATAAAAATGACAAAAGGTAGACTACTGAATGTATTATGAAAAGAAAAAAGAGAGA
>CABHPQ010149862.1:0-44203 GCA_902168405.1 Peromyscus aztecus
TCAAATAATCAGTTTTATATAAAACTGCCAACCTGTTTCCCCAAGTGGCTGTGCATTTCACATGTCCACCACCAAAGTATAAATGAGTATATTTCTCTTCCTCATTAATATTTGATATTATCATTTTTTGTTTTAGCCATATGTTGTCTAGAAGGATCTCATTATAGCATGTAGAATGGGGTGGGAAAAATCAAATATTTGAAGGGGATAAGATGGTAACAAATGCCTAGTAAAAATTCTCTGTCTTGAAATCTAAGTTGTTCATTTTCTGCTCTTTTTCGGGGGGCCCCACCATCCAGCTCTCAAATAAATCACTTGGAGGCTTATTCTTAATTATGAATGTCTGGCCTTAGCTTGGCTTAGTTTCTAGTCAGCTTTTCTTAACTTAAATGATCCCATCTACCTTTTGCCACTAAGCTTTTCCCATTCTCTTACTTCTGTAAATCTTACTCTCACTCTGTGGCTTGCTGTGTAGCTGGGTGGCTGGCCCCTGATGTCCTCCTCTTTCTCTGGCTCCTAGATCTCCTTCTCCCAGATTTCTCCTTCTATATATTCTCTCTGCCTGCCAGCCTCACCTTTCCTTTCTCCCGCCTTGCTATTGGCCATTCAATTCTTTATTAGACCATCAAGTGTTTTAGACAGGTATAGTAATACAGCTTCACAGAATTAAGCAAATGCAACATAAACAAAAGCAACACACCTTAAAATAATATTCTACAACAGAGGACCTCAGGTACATCTTCTGGAGATAGGCTGATTGGATAGTTGATGTGGTAGAATGGATATTTTCAAACTTCTTCTATGCATGACACCTTTTCACCTGTGAAATTTTTATGTGACCCCAGGTACACAGGTATATAAAATAAGTATTCAAATTAAGCATTTACTAGTAATAAAACACAAGGAAATTTATTTTTAAACAAATCTTTGCTATACATATATTTTTACTATTTGTTAAAGACAAAATCAAATTTGCACAATAATGATCTATATCTCTATCTATCTGTCTATCTATCTATCTATCTATCTATCTATCATCTATATATCTACTTATCATCTATCTATCTATCTATCTATCTATCTATCTATCTATCTATCTATCTATCGTTTTAAATAATCGGCCAAGTCTTGGCTGAATATTTGACACTGGAAGATGCAGAGCACTGTCAACATTTTTCAGAGTTGACAGATATTTTGATTTTATAATAGTCATCTCTGAGAAGATGGCTTCCCATAAATATATGGTATAAAACAACCAAGTATATTTTGGGTCATTTCATCAATTATTGGAAATCCTAAGCCAAAATCCGTTTAACAATTAAAAAAAATAAAGCTCAAATCAATAACCCAAATGGATTTTGAAAGTCAGACACTCTAACAGCACAATCCAAAGCTATATTAACCTGGTACTTACACTCTGAGGATTGCCAGAAGAGAACTATTAAGTTTCCCCAACCCCACACTTTTTAAAATTTTTGAGCATTATGTTTGTGAGAGCAGAAAACTTGATATGTATAGAAAAAAACCCACTGTAGTTTATAACACGCAGGACTCTTGAGTCTGAGCAAGGCATTTCAGGCACCACTTGTTGTATGGTATGGCAGTTCATGTGACGCTAAGTACTTGTGTTTTCAGAACCAAGGCTGCACAGTGAGGTTGCAGAGTGCAGCAGGGGTGAGTGATGCCGTAAAGACCTCAGGTTCATCGTATTTGGTTTTGAGTTAATTTTTTTGGCCTTCACATGTTTGCAACCTTGTAACACTGTCAGATTTCTTGTTTTTTTTGTGAACCCCCTACTCCTGAATTCAGTTATGTGATTCATCTCTCACCATGGAGTCTAAGAAACTGTGGAACAGAGCACAAAGAATATTTGCTTGCTAAGCAGCGTTCTAGCAATGTGATTACAGTGCCTATATGTGCTTAAGAGTGAATCTAGCTTTCAAAGCTCATGAAAATGTATTAAACTTGGCATTTATGTATCAAAGTTACTTTTTTAAAAAGAAACAGATTTGAATTTTCCTTTTGTTTTTTAGACAGGCACTCACTACGTATGTAGCCCTTGCTGGCTTAGAATTCACTGTATTAACCAGGCTGGCCTTGATCTCAGAGATCTGCCTATCTCTGTCTCCTGAGTGCTGGAATTAAAAGCTTACGCCACCACCCTCAGCTGAATTTTCCAATACTTTGGCAATCTTTTTTAAAAAATAAGTTTAGAACAGCCGCGTCCAAAATGTTTTCTCCAAAGCCTTTTTGCCTCTAGCTGCTAATAGAAAAAGGCAAAATCCAATAAAAACGGCTTTATGAGGGGTTAGATATGAATAATCATGAGAAACTCAAGAGAATATGTATATTCAAATCATGGAATCCCTATGTTTTAGGAACACTTTGTCAAGCTAGTGTTCTATGAAATACACTTTGGTGATGCCCTCCTAGGGAAAAGCTCATGTTCTGCAAATGCAATTTAAAGCCGAGACCAGAAATCAGTGAGATGTCAGGGAATAGTTAAGCAGGGCTCTTTACAGGGATCGTGATGATAAAAATTGCTTACCTCTACATATCATTTCTCAACTTTATTAAACAGCTTGAAGAGCAAGGGTCTGACTCTAGGTGCCAGTAGAACAAGTAAGGCATGGAAACCCCTCTGGGTGATCTGTGTGGGGGTGACCTGGGGGACAAGTCAAGTAAGAAAGCCAGGCAGACTGCCTCAGACAGAAAGGGAGAAGCTGGGTCGGAGCCAAGGGTAGGGAATTGCATCTTCAATAATGAGTTTTCTAGGTGCTATTGCTATTTTACCATTTGACTTAGGAATTGCAATTGTTCTACATCAGTAAAAGCCAAGGAGGAGGAAAGGCTTAGATGCTGTCCCTTGGACAAAAGGGATGGAATTTTACCTCAGTATGGAAAGGAGAGCTGAGGGCTTAGGCAGGGGCAGAGCTTTCAGAGACCCCATACGAACATTTGTTCCTCTCCATCTAGGGTGGGACTGTGTGCTACCCTGGATTTACTAGAAAGCCTTGACTGTCTCTGAGATGTTCTCAAGCAGGAAGTAGTCTTATGACCATTTCTTTGGCTTCTTTTCTCCTAGTAGATCAGGAGCTGACTTTGACTGAATGATATAGGGGTCCAGTAGTTCTTTCACTACAGATTCCAACACTACACCTCATACTGTCCAGTCCATCCAACTGACACACTAAGACCTAAAAAATCCCTCCCATGGCTTTTAAATAGGCAAATTTGGGATCTGGTCTTGAGGACACACTGAGTTTGGTGACTGAGTTCTTCTCAGCCTAGATTTTCTTCTGCAGTATCAGGTGTGATTATGATCTCTCTCAATCACAAGGCTTCAGTAAATGCTGAGAAATGGGTGAGGTTTTACATACGTCAGCTAAATTGGCTTTCTCTATATGCAGATGACTTGAATACTTTTAAAAGATGTTCTTTCACTCATGAACTTATGTTCTAAAGCTGCAGGTGCTTTGAGTATGGGTTTCATAAACCTCAATCAGCAAAAATATTGCTCAAGAGAGCATGGGTGTGGTGGTTTGAATGAGAATGACTTGTATGGGATCACATATTTGAATTCTTGGTACCTGTTTGATAGAATTGTTTGGGAAGGATTAGGAGGTGTAACCTTGTTGGAGATGTGTCATTGAGAGTGGGCTTTGAGGTTTCAAATGACTCCTGCCATTCCCTGTTCTCTCTCTCTCTCTCTCTCTCTCTCTCTCTCTCTCTCTCTCTCTCTCTCATGCTTGTGCATTAAAATATGAACTCTAGGTTGTTCCTTTACTCTCTGCTACCATGGACTCTAGCCCTCTGAAACTGTAAGCCAAATTCAATGCTTTCTTATATAATTTGCCTTGGTCATGGTGTCTTATCACATCAATAGAAAGTAACTAAGATAATGGGAAAAGATGGTGGTTAAAAAAATGACTGTATGGAGCTCTGAGTAAGTCTGAAAGAAAGTATGTTTCCCTTTTCCTTCATTATGGAAAGTCCTGGGGCGGAGGGAGAGGGTAGGGTGGGGTGGGGATATGTCTGAGATCTCACAGTGTGATTTCGGTATTCAGCATTAAGCACAGCTCTCAAAGAACAGTCTGTATCTTGGCCACAGCCACAGCCATTGTATGAAGAAGTCTATTTCTTCCTCTTTACCCCCTCCTGTTCCTCTCCTCCTCCTCCTCCTCCTCCTCCTCCTCCTCCTCCTCTTCCTCCTCCTCCTCCTCCTCCTCCTCCTCCTCTCTCCCCTTTCTCTTTTTCTTCATCATCCAAGACTATTTTGTAAACGATCTGGTAGCAGGAGTCTCTTGTGGGATGCAATGGACAGGGAACTATTAAGAAGATGTATGGGTCATTGCCATCTAGTGACCCGGGGAGAACATGGGTGGTGGATAAGGGCCAATGGCTGCTTGCCTACCTCCTGCCATAGAGTTTCAAGCGGATTCTTTCTCTACAACGAGTCTCCAATGCCTAGTTTATGTTCTGGAGCCCCCTGGGTGGGGAATCTGCACAGCTGGATCAGGGCCTGAGCTGTGATTTCTTTAAATTTTATTTCCTTAACCTAGAGTCAGAAACCAATAGTCCTGATGATTTCTGGGGTGGAGAAAATCTTTCCTGTCCTCCCCCCACCCCAACTGGGCAAAATGTGAGTAAGATCAGTTACCTTAGCAGTGGAGTTGTATCTTCAAGAGAATGGTGGTTTTGAATCAAATGGTCCTTCTTTCTGTGGAACCGGCATCTCTGCTCACTCAGGAAGAACTTTGCTTTGTAGGGTATAGTGGGTAATAAGTGAGGGTGTGAACCATAGGAAGTCCATTGTCCCTGAAGTCTGGAAGGCTGAGGGACGATTTAAGGAGTGAGTTTAGGGACTCAGAAAAGCTCATAGTGCCAGGCCTCTGAAAGCCCCATAAGTGTATGATTTTGCGTAAGACCTCGCTGAGAATTCAGACCTCTAGGTCTTCATGGGCCACCAGTACTTGCTCTGACAGAGGCTCAAATGGAACTTTCTGGCCACCTCTGCCTTATGGCTGTCAGGAAGGCTTCAGAAGCTCTCCAGCAGGGTGCCGGCCAGAGAAAAGGAACTATAAATGGGAAAATATGAAATTGAATATTTTCTGCTCTCATGGTATATAGTATTTTAATTTTGGTTACTTTTGCCCTACCTTATTCCACAAAGAACATGAGAGATAGCTTACAGATGCACACAGTGCAAAACAATGATGAATAATTGAATGAGTTAGAGGGAGATGTGAAGATAGGAAGATGAAACCACAGGAAATTCTATCATCCCCAAATGCACACTTCTTGGTCCTCTGTGTCCTACAGCTGGGATATAGATTTGAACCTGTAGTGAAGCAAGTTCAAGGTCTAAAACATTCTATAAGAGCCATTTTGGCAAGAGAATCAATCCAGAATCTAGAACTCTGATTTGATGGGCTATAAATATATAATATAGATTATATGACATATTACACATAAATACATGTGTATATTAAGAATATATATACATCTAAGAGCATTTTACATATTTTATGTTAATCTTAATGTGCTTTTGATTCATTAAAAACACTTACACCATGTGTGATGGCTATACTTGGTTGTCAGCTTGACTATACCCGGAATTACAGTGGCTGAAAAGATGGCCACACCTATGAGGGATTTTTCTTGATTGAATCATTTGAAGGGGAAAGACCCACCCTAAATCCGGATTTTTTGAGGTGGGACTATACAACTTAAATCTGGGCCACACCTTCTATGGCAGCCTATATGAAGGATGTGGAAGAAGAAAGCGCTGCTCTTTGCCTACTTGCTCTTGCTGGTGCATTTTTTCCTCCTCTGGGATTAGAACCTACTTCTTGAGGACTCTGACCTATACTAAAAACCAGCTGAGACATCCAGCCTTGTGGACTGAACAACTGCCGGATTCTTGTACTTTCCATCAGTAGACAGCCGTTGTTGGACTAGCTGGACCACAGTCTGTAAGCCAATCTAATAAATCTAATAAACTGATATAATATACTCATTATATCAGTTCTGTTCCTCTAGAGAACCCTGACTAATATACCATGTATAACTGATAATATGTGATACTATAGTTCACACCTACTGAACCAAAGAACAAGTATCTTCCCAGCAAAGTGTGTATTGTAACACTGCCCCTGTCTTAAGATTTGCTCTGTGTCCTAATATGTGATATATTTGGGGACAAAGTTACTGTTGGAAAAAAAATAGGCATTCTCTAGTGCCAAAGTGGAATGTTCTGTAGATGTCTGTTCATTCCATTTTGTTTTGGTGTCGCTTAGCTCCATTGTTCATCTGTTTCTTTATGATTTTAATTAAAATTTAATTTTTTAATTTTTATATGTACAAGTGCCTGCATATATATGTCTGTGTACCATGTGCATGCAGTGACTGTGGGGTCAGAAGAGGGCACTGATCCCCTGGACCTGGAGTTACAGACAGCTGTGAGCCACCAAGTAGGTACTAGGAATCAACACTTGGTCATCTGGAAGAAAGGCCAGGGCTCTTGACTGCTGGGCCATCTCTCCAGCCCCCCTCTGCTTATTTTTTATTTGGACAACGATGGTATTAAAGTTATTTCTGAGCATGTCTTCTGGCACCCATATTAAAGAGTTTCTTAGGATGTACACCTAGGATAGTAATTATTGGATATCCATTGCAAGATAATGCTAGAATACTTTCCAAATCAATTATACTGATGTTCAGAGTCACCATTAACATAACTCTTTCAAATTCTTATTTGATTTAGGTGGTAAAACCTTAATATTTTGCCTATTCTGTGGCATAAAATTGATCTCATTATGGAAAATCAATTGCAATTTCTTGAATAATAAAGAAATTAAGAATCTTTTCATTTGTTATTTATTTTTTCTCTCATCGAAGAATTTTTATTTCATTGTTTTGTATTGTACATCTTTCTGTTGTGTTAATTGTCATTTAATTGATTCACAGAACATTTTAAATACTTTCTCATAGACCAACTTTCTATTGTGTACTTCTAGTAAGACCTTTTGATTTACTTTTATGAATTTAATTTCTTCTTATAAAATGACCACTTACAACTCTATTCATAAGACTTTCTTCTAAGCATTGCACTTATGAATTCAGTCCCATTTCCTGGGATAGGTGTCTCACAGGATAACAAGACTAAGTATATTCAAAATTCATCTCACCATCTTCCTATCCTAACCCTTCTGTTTTGTCTTCCACTTAAGAGATATTACTACAATAACTCATCTGACAGCCTGAGCATGTGGTTTGTGGCTAGTTCTTTCTTTATACACTAGTCAATAACTAAGATCTGTGGATACTAGTTCATAACTATCTCTTGGGCTCACTCCTACCTCTGTATCCCCAGTGGTATTCCTTTCTTCAGTAACCTCAGGAACTCAAGTTGTGGCAAGACATCCCTAGCTGAACCTACAGAGTTTCTTTCCTCCAATCCATGCTTTGCTCTGAAGCCAGGGTACTATGTTGCCAAGTACATTACATGGTCAAATTACTCCCTTGTTTAAAAGTTTTAATGGCTTCTATTACTTACCCCATCTTAAATACGTCATGGGTTCAAAGACTCTTCATAGTTTGACCCCAGCTCACCTTTTGTTTTTCACTTATTGTCATGTCTTCTGCATGCTCAGTGTGGCAGTCATAGCCAGACATGGTAGAGGATGTCATACCTGATAAGACTAATAAAGAAGTTGGATAATACAAAGAATCATAAAAATGTGAATATGCATGTAATACATATTTTACTTTAACTCAAAACACAGAAAATACATTTTGAATGTATTTTTATTTAATGTTTTGAAATGGGGCCAAGACCTTTCCTTGGCATGTGGGTTGATTAGGGTTTGGAGTCATCTTTCCTGCAGAAACCACACCAATAAGGGAACATTTATGATTTCCAGTTACAGCTCTTTAAAAAAGTGGTTTGAGGACTTGATGACATCTGTGAAGCAATGTAAATGCATAAATGCTCTTGCATTTACAAACTTGGTTCTACCCAAAGGATTACGAGCAGTTTTGTCTATATCTAACTTAATTGCATTTTATTTTTAAGATTCATCTTTCTGTGAAATGGTTGTTGTTGGTTTTTTTCCTTTCCTTTTCTTTTTTTTTTTCTTTTTATCCTATCAAAGGTAGTTAGTTCAGCAAGGGTCCTTTCCCTTTGAGCTGATTAGCTAATCATGGCAGCTTCCACCAATGAGATGAGACACAGTCACTACCTACTTCAGAGATAAAGGAAAGTCACCATTTTGGCATATGTGTTCATTAGCTGGATTTGGGTTTAGGTGTACCTTTTCTGAGAAAAAAAAAGAATTCACTTTGTTGAATTGGTTTTGCTGTGTTTCTATGTTCCTTTATGTAACATGGAGGATATTTATTTCCAACGATCTTCATGAAATTGCATCAAAGTATGATAAATTGATTAAAATAGCAATTTCCTTTTTAAAATCATATTTCACAAATTTACATAATACCTAATTCTATAATTATGCTAACATTAAGACTGGCATAAACAGCTTTGGCAGAAAGCACCAATGGCCCTCTACAAGTATATTACTTACTTTACCTCTTGGGAGCAGAGTCTCGTAGACTTATCAACCACATATGCTCAGGATACTATGCATCAAGCAAGGTGTTCTACCCAGGAGTTAATGGAAGTGAATTTGGTCGAGAGAATATCTACTTACAGTTCTTTAAATTGTCCTCTCCAAATTTTGGTCTCAGTAGTTTCTTCTGCTTGAGGACCTTTTTATACTTATTTACTTCTTTATTTTTGAGACAGTGTTTTTCTACTTAGCCAAGACTGGCCTGAAACACACTGTGTAGCCCAAGGTAGTCTCAAATTTCCAGTCATCCTCTTTCAGCTTTGTGAGTACTACATACTTGTACTTCAATGCCTGACTCCTGATTCATGTTCACTCTATTTTTCTTCATGTATTAGTACACATGTTGCCCCATCTGACAAACCTTCTCCAGTTCCCCAAGACTTGGGGAGAAGCCTCATGATCTGCATCTGCCTCTGTCTAGAGTTTCTCCACACTTTGGTGCTCGAGGATTCTATCTTGGTGGGATTGTTTTGTTCACAATAACACGTGTAGCAGCATCCTTGACTCACCAGTAGTACCCTCCCTTATTCAGGATAACAAAAAATCTTGTTGGGGCACAAACTGCCCTGATTGAGGATTGCTGCTCTAGATGAAAAATGATCACTTGGTGACTTTAGTTTTTGGGTTGATATAGGATTAATATCTACAAGGCAGAATAGAAATTTAGGAAATGCACAGAGTGCAAGTTCATATACATCCCTATTCTGTGCATTTCAGGGCATTTAAAAATTCAGAGCAGTGCTGTTTATTCAATAATCTACTTTTACTGCCTACAGAAGATTGCTGATAATGTTTAAAATGATTATATCTGAAGTTATTATCATCATTTTTGAGATAAGTTCTTATTATGTAGCTCAGGCTGGCCTTGAATTCATGATCCTTCTGCCTCTACTGCACAGATTCTGGGATTAAGTCATATCTTCACATAGGCTCTAAACTATTCCTCGGCCTGTTTCATGTCTGCCTTTCCTTCACCTCACTTTACCATCTGCCAATAATGGCAGGCCCTTAGAGTGAGAAAGACATGCTCTACCAGCCAACTGAGATTTATGAATACATCACCAACTGCATTTGAGCTCCGTGCTCCTGAAGTTTCTGTGAGAAGGAATTTATAGGGGGCGGTGCTATGGAGTATGACTGCAGTATTCAAAATACAGTCAGCTTATTTCTCCATCCAATTCAATAGTCTCCCTCTCATGAAAATAAGCTCACTAAACTTCTAAGTGGGAGTCACTTTCCATATGTTCTTGGCACTGCCCCACCCATCTATGAAACTTTTATTCATTTGTTAATAAATATTTTGGGGCACATACTATATGCCAGACATTGAATTCAATGATGGGGATTGCACATATGGCTACACAATTTGCCTAAAAGTAAGTTTTGTCTGTATGCATATTAGCTTCCGGTTGGGCTGCTTGCTGGCTAGCAGCCTTGAAGCTGTTCACTTGTGGCTCCCTGAAATTAAGGAGACATCAGGAGGCGATTCAGAAGATAAAGAAATGGTTAAAAGGCTAGCTGACTTTCTTGAGGAATTCCTGAGCATCCCTCTGGCTCTCTTCTAGCAGCAAGAAACAGCCTGAGGAGTGGTACTCATCTAGAAAGGGGACCCTCTTCAACTATTGAGAGATTTTTCTCCCAAGTCTAGGAAGCATAGATGAGAAGTGTCAGGTGGGGAGTAGGCAGGCAGGACCTCACAGCACGGCCTGATGTACCTGTTACATCCACCCAACGACACACTTATTGCCTCCCTGTGCTGGCCTTTTGGTCTTCAAGGTAAGGAAGTCTCAGAAAGAAATTCATAGCCCCTGTAACTTTGCCCAAAGAGAGTGGATTTTCATGAACATTCCCAAACATAGCTGTTGTGGTTTATGATTTTTTTTTCTTTTGGAGAGGCTGGAAATCACAGGGCTGATGACTAACCTCAGAAGGGCACATTAGCACTCTGTTAACTGATCGCCTGCAGAGGAGCAGAGAGGAATTCCTGCTAGAGTCCCTGCTCTGGTCCACCCTGGCTCTGTTTTCTGTCCCAGGATCCTTCCAGCCATACAAACATACACAGTGTCACCATGGCGATGCTGGGACAGTGGCAGGCATGTGAAGCAAGCACGAGGCAAAAATCTCTCCTCCGTTGCTTTGTTAGGTGGGGAAGGAAGTCTTTAACAACAGCTTTGGAAACAGCCATTTTGTCCTCTGATTTTCACAAGAGAACAGCTACCCTGAGTAAACACGCAGTGGCCTTCTCTCTTCTGCTCTGTTGGTCAAGATAGGTTAAACTATGAAAACACTGAAGAAGATGCTCTGGTGTGAGCTGAGCTTTGTATCCCAGAGCCTACCCTTCAAATGGTTTGCCAGGTGTGGAGGTAGCACAGACAGATGATCTGGACTGACCATACCAGATTACTAAACCCATTTTCTTTGTGAGTTTCTGACACTGGCCCTTGTCTCTCTAGTCCCACTTTGGTTCAGCTGCCATCTCCTGTTGGGGTCATTGTGGCAGGATTCCAGCAGGTTCCTCCTTTAACCCTTTCTCTGGTTATGGTTGGTTGTGTCTCATTGAATCCTGGTTCTCTCCCAATTCCCCCCCCGCCCCCCCGGCCCCCCCTCCCGCCCCTGTGAAACTAGATTTAAAGAGTGTCAAGCAGAGACAAGGATGATGAGGCACTAGAGAGAGAGGTGAGGTGGGGCTCATGGGCAGGGATCATGTCTGCTGTGTCATGTAGGGTATGTCCCTAATGCAACTCTGACCACTTGGTAATGGCTCTGGATGCTGCGCTGATGAAGCCTCTCAGCTGCGCCTGGCTCCATAACAAAGATTATTGGCAGTCAT
This sequence comes from Peromyscus aztecus, assembly GCA_902168405.1. Taxonomy (NCBI): domain Eukaryota; kingdom Metazoa; phylum Chordata; class Mammalia; order Rodentia; family Cricetidae; genus Peromyscus; species Peromyscus aztecus. Next base: position 11,461 of record CABHPQ010149862.1, read on the forward strand.
TTATCAATGCTTCTGACTGGAGCAGCAGGAGAGATGTTCATTCTCGGAAACAGAGGAATGTTGCCTCCGCACAGGCACTCTGTGTTTCTGGGCAAGCCCGCTCTGTCATCCAGCCCAGAGTTCTCTGCTCTCTTCAGTCTTCCCTTGACCTGGAGCAGACCAGCTTGAGCTCCTGCTTCTCAGATCACCCTTCCTGCAGTAGTTGGGCATGACTCCTTTCTAATCCTAGAGGGCAGCACACAACTCTCCCCTCCCATGTCCCGAGTCCAAGGCCTTTTCTCCTTCTTCCTGCTAATCTTTAAATTTAAAGTGATTTGTTTAAATCACTTCCGGTAAAGCCCCAATTCCCAACCATCTCCTTCATGAGCTTTACCAACAGCTTTATCCTTAGTGGTCTCTCAGCACTTTTCTCCGTAGTCTGGACATTGTGGATTAGACAGAACCATGAACCCCCTCTCTGGCTTCCTGCTCTTCCTGGGCACAGAGCTCCAGGACCAGAGACAATTTTGCCCTGACTACATCCCTGTGGACAGGACAAACTTGGTTTACCTTACTATAGATATAACACCTCTTAGCTGCCCGCCTGCTGTGCTTTCTTCTCAGTCTTGGCCACAGAACCAGTCGTATTTCAGCACATGATACCTAGTTATACCTTTCCAGCTTACGATAAATCTGTGTTAACAAATAGGATGGCATCATTGGACAGGACTTATGGGCCAACTGAGGAGGACAAAGATGGATGTTTTGTAAATATTTTCTCTTACATGTGGCTTGTCTGTTCATTTCTTCAACAGTGTTTTCCAAAGAGTCACAGTCCTTGTTTTTGATGGAGCTCATTTGTTCCTTCTCACTTTGTGTAGATCACACCTTTTACACCACAGCCAAGAAATCTTCCTCATCCACGGTCACAAAGATTTTTCTTCGGTGTTTTCTACCAGAAGAATAGTTTTCAGCTTATAATTCATTAGAGTTAATTTGCATAATATATACAGTAAGGATCGGAACTAAATTTTCCTTTTTTGCATAGGTGTTTCCAGTTATTCACTGAATATTTGTTGAATTATTATTTCAGAACCATGTGTTTTAATGTAGAGCTTTACTCTACAGCCAGAGACCTCTACTGATTGCTATGTTAGAAGACTCTAGAACTACTTGGCCAGTGTTGGTGGACTTCTGTGTGTTTGAGCATATGACTTTGGATTGGACGTTTTGAAGTAGAGCTGATCTATAGCTTTCACCAGATTCTAGAAGAGGGTGTCCTTTATTAAAGTTAAGGGTCATCCCTCTACTATAACATAGCTGTCTGCCTCACTGAACAAAGGCATCTACAGGACAGGATTAAGGAATATCAAAGACTGTGTGTGAGGTGTTTTGGCATTTCTGGGAAGAAAAGAGTATGATCCACTAGGAGTACCCCTGTGCACAGTAATTATTCTTAGCATTAGTATTAAAGCCAAGGGAATATAAAGTTAAATCTGATATGAGGCATCTTCAGCATTCAAAGCAACTTTATGGTTGTTTTGAAGTTTGTTCTTCTGGGCCACCATGCTTCCTGTTTGTTTTTTTTTTAAACTTCCTTTTTATTTAATCTTTGTATCTTTTTTTCTTCTATTTTTCTTTCTTTCTTTCTTTCTTTCTTTTTTTTTTTGGTTTTTCAAGACAGAGTTTCTCTGTGTAGTTTTGCACCTTTCCTGGAACTCTGTACCCCAGGCTGGCCTTGAGCTCACAGAGATCTGCCTGCCTCTGTCTCCCGATTGCTGAGATTAAAGGCGTGCACCACCACCGCCGTGTCTTTCACATCATGTATCTCAATAACATTCATTTCCCATTCCTGCGTATCCATCCTCTGCCCTTGCAGCCCCACCCTCCAAATAAATTTAAGAGAAAAAAGAAAAGAAAAAAGTGTGTGTGTTGGGGGGAAATCTCACCATGGAAGTTGTAAACCCTTTTGTCCATACATCTTCACTTACAAGTGTTCGTGGCGGAGTCACTGGTCTGGTCACATTTACTGAGGAAAAGTGCACACTGCTGAGGCAGCTGCTTAAGTTGCTCTTGGTGCTCTCGTCTGAAAACAGAGATAAGTGCGCACCAGTTATTGATTAAGCATCTGTTCTGGACTACATTTGATTCTGGACACAGTGCTGGGACTAAGATAAGACAAGTCCCTTGTATTATGTTTACAATCCAGTGCACAAAAGTCACTGTAAGGACTTTCACAGACTCCCGAAGAAAGCTCTCTCCATTTCCTAAGGGTAGTATGGCTTTGTTTCGGTTTTATATATGTTGGCTGTACGGTGTTTGTGGCCTCTGATAATTGGTTTAGTGTCCAGAGTTGTGACTTCACCTACCTCCAAACTGTAAAGTAGAGTCCCTGCTTTGAACTCCACTACCATCCTAAGCAAGGTCTGGCATCTCAGTTGGGGCCTCTCTTGAAGGCCTGGGGGATGGTAAGCTCTGCCAGCCCCTGTGTCCTCAGGTCTTCTTTATACTTTTCTGGTTTATAAGTCTAAACCACTGTTTTTGTTTCGTGTGCCTGTTGCCTGTAACTTGGCTCCCAGACCCCTCATGTGGATTGCCTTGTCCCCTCTTAAGCTGTGGGTGACAGTTTCTGCCAACGCTCCAGTGAAATGTCTTAGAGCACAAAGCGTATCACACCCATCTGCACCATCCTAGTACATTTTGAGATAAAAAGACCATGGGCGGGTGAGAAAAGCCCTTGGCTTCACAGTCTTGCCAACTCTGCTCTGCCTTCCTCACACGTATGAAGCAGAACAGGGCTACAGCCCAGAGTGGTTGATACTAAGGCAGCTATTCAGGAAGGAGAGGAAATAGGAATTGGAGTGACCTCTGCACATGTGCAGAATGCTGAAATCATGGCTCCCCCTCTACTGTCAGATCTCAACAGCACTCTTGTGAAGTTTTCCTGACGTGGGAATTTCACCCCCTAAGCTCCTCAAACCAGAGGAGATTAGGTTTGTAAACTGAGAAATATAAGCTCAGAAGAATCTGTTTCTTTATAACAAGCCAATTTCAAAAGTCTTTATCTTTTTTTTGTGTGTGTGTGTGTAGACAAATTTAAAAAAAGGTAGACAAAGAAAATGGAGATAATTAAGAATTAGGTGATAAGGGCACTCAGATACTAAATAGTTTGCATGCACTAATTTACTTATGCTCCAAAATAACCCCATGAAATAGATATTATAATTCATTTAATTATAGTTGAAAAAAAACCCAAGGCACCCAGAGGCTAGGTAATTGGTACAAGGACATAGAGCAGGCGGCTGGGAAACAAACCCTGATAATCCTGCTGCTGAGCCATCAAGTGCCACCTATGATCCACTTTCAACTCAGCTCCTTACTCAGGAGAAATGTATTTTTGTAACCCCATGACAGCAGCAGATATTTAATACCAATGTACACTCCACGCACTTTTTGTTGTCAGAAACTGTTACTAGGGGTAGCGGTGGAATCTAAAGCATGGTACTATGTGCCCAGCTGTGGTTTTTCTTTCTGCTGCAGCAGGGCAGGAAGGGCACCTGCTTCCTCCCGTCTTTGGAAGTTGGGCTGCCACTTCCTGGCTCTCTTCATGGGAACTTCTGTCCATCAGCTTGGGAGGCCTCCTCCTTGATTAGATTATCTCAGTTCCAATAAACTTCATCCTCAAATTTCTAGGGCAAGGTGCATTTGAATGATCAGCAAACTATGGATCAGAAGCACCGCAAGTGTAGCAAGTCCCATGCTCTTCTCAACAGTCTGATGCATTCACAGACTTTGCTGCAGCAGAATGTTAGAGGTAGCTCCTGTTCCTGCCTGTACTGTGTACCTGGGCCAGCATTGCCGTGGCTGGGTGGTTGAATGTGTTGAATTTCAGAGTCTGCTGTTAGAAAGCCATCCTTGCTGTATATCTAAGCTTTGTTTTCCGACAACTGTATCCATAATAAAGTTGGCAGTTTGGGCTTCTCTTTCAGTTGAGTCGAAACAGAGAGAAGGAGAAAGGGAGTTAGTGATTGCGACCCCCATCCTTAACTGTTTTATTTCCTGTTATTGAAGTCAGCCAAGTCAATCAGGAGATATTGTTCAAAAATACGTAAGTGAATGTGTACAAATATACACAGATAAAAATGAATGTATACAAATATTCACAAATAAAAAGTTTTAAACCATACTCGGACACAAAGCAAGTCTCAACAGACACAAGAAAATGGAAATAACACCTTAGATCACATCTGGCCATCATGGATTAAAGCAGGATTTCGACAACAGAAACAAGAGAAAGATTACAAACTCGTGGAAATGGAGCAACTTTCTACTGAATGAAAAATGGGCCAATGCAGAAATTAGGAAAGAAATAAAAAAACTTTCTGAATGAAAACGAAAATGCAACATACCTTATGGGACACATTGAAGACAGTTCTAAGGGACAAGTTCATAGCACTAAATGCCTACATAAAAAAATTGGAGAGATCTCATATTAGCAACTTAACAGCAAACCTGAAAGTTCCAGAATAAAAAGAATAAATAACACCCCAAGGGAGTAGATGGCAAGAAATAACCAAACTCATGGATAAAATCAATAAAATAGAAACAAACAAACAATAAAACAATACACAGAATCAATGAAACAAAGAGTTGGTTCTTTGAGAAAATTAATAAGAATTACAAAAACCTTAACTGAAGGGTGGAGAGAGAGAAGATCCAAATTAACAAAATCAGTGGTGATAGGGGATATAACAGACACCAAGGAAATACAGAGAATCATAAGGACATACTTTAAAAACCTGTACTTCACCAAATGGGAAAATCTAAATGAAATGGATAATTCTTTTAATATACACCACCTACTAAAGTTAAATCAAAATCAAATAAACAATTTAAACAAACCTATAGCCCTTAGTAAAGATTATAAAAGCACTAAGTAAAAGTCTCCAAACCAAACCAAAAAAGTCCAAGGTGAGATGGTTTTAAGTAGAATTCTATCAGACTTTCAAAGGAGAGTTAACCCCACTACTCCTCAAATTATTTCACAAAATGGAAACAGAAGGAAACACTGTACATTTTTTTTTTTGATGAGGACACAGTTACTCTGATACCTAAACCATGTAAAGATCCAGGAGGTAATGGTGCACACCTTTAATCCCAGCACTTGGGAGGCAGAGGCAGCCGGATCTCTGTGAGTTCGAGGCCAGCCTGGGCTGGAGAGTGAGTTCCAGGAAAGGCGCAAAGCTACACAGAGAAACCCTGTCTCAAAAAACAAAACAAAACAAATCCAACAACAAAAGAGAATTACAGACCAATCTTTTGTATGAACATAGATGAAAAAAATTGTCAATAAAACATTTGCAAACCAAATCTAAGAACACATCAAAAAGATCAACTACCAATGGTCTTATAGGCAGGAATAGAAAGTAAAATTCTTCCTATGAGGAAAATCCCATATTTGGAATATCCACAGCTGCTATTTCACACCGAATTGTGAACTGCTGTGAGAATTCCTTCTAAGACCAGAAAGGATATGTGAGTGCCTAAATTTGCTACTTCTATGCAACATAGTATTGAAAGTTCTAGTTGAGAGACAAGGCAAGATAAGGAAATAAAGCACAACTATTTGGAAAGGAAGAAGTATCATTATCTCTATTTGCAGGTAATCGGGTCTTATTTGCTGAAAATCACCCCCACACCTCCACACACTGTTAACGCTGATCACTGAATTCAACAAACATGCCGCATACAAATCAACACACAAAATGAGTTGCATTTCTATGTTCTAGCAATGAGAATTGTGAAAACAATTCCATTTACAGTGATATCAAAAAAGTATGAAATATCTAGGAATAAAGTTAATCATATAGGTGAAAGATTTATACAGTGGAAACCTTCACATGCATGGTTAATTGATTTTCAACAAGGGTGATAAGAACACTGAATTGGTGAGGGGACAAATAGCGCTGGGAAAAGTAGTTCTAGAATAGTCTAATACAGCAATAGACTGCAGTTGGACCAACAGGTAGCATTATATCTGAATATGAACTCAGAATAGAGACCTGAATTTAAGACTAGACTGTAAAGCTCTTAGAGGAAAACAGAAGGAAGCCTTATGACATTGATTTTGTATTGGTTTCTTGGATACAGAACATGAAGTATAGGCCACAAAATAAATACATTATGCCTCATCAAAACTGATAACTTTTGTGGTATCGGGAAAATGAAAGAATGGGAGAAATCATGTATCTGACAAAGAATTATTGTTTAGAATATAAAAAGAGCTCCATTATTAATTCAATTAATACACAGAAATCTTTCTTGGACTGCAAAGAAGGTATATAAGCCAATAAACACCTAAAACAACTGAGTGCATCACCAGTTGTTAGGAAAATGTGAACAAATTAGATTCTGCTTCAAATGCACATTTAAATCATGAAAAAATACAAGCACCAAGAAAGACCTGAGATACTGAGACAAGTGTGCATTACTGGCAGAAATACAACATAAAAATTTAAAAGCTATAGTAAAAAAAAATCCTTGAAGGGTAATTATTACTTAATAAATAGATATGTCTATATTGAAAGTGGTTACAGACCTTATTTTGTGTTTTCTAAAAAAGATAGATCATGTTAAACAATCAAAATTCTTTTGGATGACTCTATTTTGTGATCAGTAGCATTTGATGCTATTATAAGATGACCAGGTGTGGTTGTTTGAATGAGAATGACCTCCATAGGCTCATTTGTTTGAATGCTTAGACATTAGGGAGTGGTACTACTTGGGAGGGATTAGAAGGTGTGGCCTTGTTGGAGTAGGTGTGGTCTTGTTGGAGGAAATGTGCCACTGGGGGTGGGCTTTGAGGTTTTCAGGGCCCAAGCCAGGCCCAGCGGATCTGTCTCTTCCTGCTGCCTGTGGATCCAGATGTAGAACTTTCAGCTACTTCCGCTACCATGTCTGCCTGTGTGCCACCATGCTTCCTGCATAATTGCAACAGACTAAAGCTCTGAACCGACAAGCAAGCCCCAATTAAATGCTTTCTTTTATAAGAGTTGCTGTGGTTGCTGGGCGGTGGTGGCACACGCCTTTAATCCCAGCACTCAGGAGGCAGAGGCAGGTGGATCTCTGTGAGTTCAAGGCCAGCCTGGGCTACAGAGTGAGTTCCAGGAAAGGCGCAAAGCTACACAGAGAAACCCTGTCTCAAAAAAAAAAAAAAAAAAAAAAAAAAGAGTTGCTGTGGTCATGGTGTCTCTTCACAGCAACAGAACAATGACTAAGACACTAGGTAAGCCTTGTGGCTCATATTTAGGATACTTCTGTCAATCCTTCATTTCCTCCCAGTTGGTATATATGTGACTGTAACATACCAATATTTACTGAAAAACATATGTATACATTTAATTTTTGCAAGTTAGGGTGTGGACAGAGTTCCATATGTTTAATGTGCCAGTGATTCTTCTCCGTTTTCCTCTGAAAACTCGCTAATTGATGATCTGTCTTATAATCAATGGAGTGTGTAGATGCAAGAACTACAGTAATGAACCTAAACCATGAATGGTGTGTGAGGATCATAAAGTATGAATACAGGATGGAATTAATTAAGAAAAGTTTTATAAGTGAAACTTCTTAGCGAGGTCTTTTGGGGATGGCTAGAATGTGTCAACATAAATCTTAAAACAGGAAGAAAGTTCATGTTTTAAGTAAAGACAATAGGCAAATAGCTTGACTTGAAATAAATGCCAATCAGCATCCTAAGATCTTTCCTAATAAGTGTATCTGGTAGCTACCATTTCCAATGCACTTAACAGTCAAGAAATTCAGGCACAAAATAAGAATCTACAGCACCTCTGGTGGCAGAGCTAGCTACCATCTGAACCTTGCTTAGTGCTCACATTCTAATTAGGTGTCAGGTTCACTTGCTCTGGTTAGCATGAAGTCATTAATGAAGAGGGAGAGAGCAAGGAAATGGATACTTGTTGCATTTACTGAGTACTTAAGACTATCAGCAAATGGTGGTTCAAATTATATAGACAACACGGACTTTGACTATACATTGACTGTATCCAAGATACTGACCTCAGGAGACTGTTGTCTGGGGTCCATAAGGCAAGCGAATACCGATTGTATTAGGTATGTTTTTCATTAATGTAATGAAGTACCTAAGGCAGGCTAACTTTATAAAAGAAATAGTTTTATTTTGGCTCATGGTTTTGGAAGTGAAAGTGCTGAGAGATTCCTTGGAATCAGGGAGTACTCAAGTGCCCCAGGGTGTCACATGTCAAGAGACAAGAAGCATGCATCTCTCTCCAGTTGTTTCCTCCTCCTCCTCTTCCTCCTCCTCCTCCTCCTCCTCCTCCTTCTTCTTTTTGGTTTTTCAAGACAAGGTTTCTCTGTGTAATTTTGGTGCCTGTCCTGGATCTCGCTCTGTAGACCAGGCTGGCCTTGAGCTCACAGAGATCTGCCTGGCTCTGCCTCCTGAGTGCTGGGATTAAAGGCGTGCACCACCACCGCCCGGCCTGTTTCCCTCTTCTTATAGGTTCTAGGACCTAACCTCCAGACTCTGTAGTTGATTAAGTTTCTGCCCTCTTAATACCAACAACTGGTTTTTGGATTAAATTTTTCTGTGGGTTTCAGGGAGATCATAGTCTAGTCATAGGAAATTCGTTGTCAGCTTTGGAATGCTATAGAGTTACTGCATGTAGAACTTAGCAAGGAGCACTGTGGTAAGGTGAAACTTTAGGGCAGAATTAATGAAGTCACACCTGTAAAACACCATAGTCAAGGAATGTGTACGCCAGAACTTCCTATTGCCATAAGTAGTAGGATTCTTACAGGCCTGTTTTCATTGCTGCACGTTGAAAGCATTGTAGGGCTTCAGACCCACCATGGGTGAAAGTGTGGGGTCTCTTTAGATACAGAGAATCTCAATGTGGTGTGCGCGCACGCGTGCTCATGTGTGTTAGGTGTGAGAACATCTTCTGTAGGAAATGGTCATTAAGTGTCAGAGGAAAAGTGCTAGATGCATACTGTGATATCTTCCATCACCAAATAAGAGAATCAGGCCTTAGAAAGACTAGTCTATGGCCATACCACCCTGAACACGCCTGATCTCATCTAAATCTCAGAAAGACAAAATAACTTTCCCACAGCTGGGACCCAAGTGTGGGTCTGTCTAGTTTGACCCTAGCACTTAGTACTGAAGAGTTAGGGGTCCCTGAACCCTGAGACAGATGCTTTTCTGGAACTTTCCTCTGGAAAGCTTGGCTAGGTTTATGTTGTATTTTAGTCAGGGAGATGCTTCCTTGTACTCGTGCTGATTAATGTGTTAGACCCATCCCAATGGAAGGCCTCCGGGGATCTAAGACATCCTGTGTTACTCACAAGCGTGATAGATAAATGTATCTTTTATGTCTTCATAGAGTTGGCTGATACAAATGTTGAATATGAGATGACCAGGGCTGGACAGTGTTTCAAAAATAATCTCAGAAGACCGGCATAAATGAGCCAAAATCAATAAAATGAAATTCATCTGTGTAAAATGTCAAGTCCTTACTTGAAGCAAAGAAAAAGGAAATAAAATTTTATGTAGGTGCAAGGTGGTAAGGACTTGGTTTGAAAAGGACTTTAATTTAGTACAACCACAATGTAAACTAAATAGTAAACAGATGTTGTGTTCCTATATTACACTGAAAGCAGTGTAGTGTTCTAAGTGGGAGAAATGGCTCCCTGAGTGTGGGACACGACGCAGTGTACCCCTCTCCGGAAAAGGACATTGATTGCATTGAAATAGACGCTGACAACCAGAAAGACATTGCCAACCCAACATCGCCGTCAAAGGAGTAGAAACGGAGAGGTTTCTTTTGCATGTATATGTATATGTGTGTGTGTGTGTATGTGTGTGTGTGTGTGTGTGTGTGTGTGTGACACGCGAGCACGCGCTTGTGTATTCATTCATGTGGAGTCCAGAGGTTGACACTGGTGTCTTCCTCCTCCATTACTCTCTGCCTTATATATTGAGACAGAATCTCTCACTTGAGCCTAGAGTTCATAAATTTGGAGAGTATAGCGAGTTAGTTTGCCCCAGGGATACCTTGTCTCCACCTCCCAAGTGCCGGGATTATAGACAGGCAGCCACCCCTGGCCAGAAGTGAAGTTGGTTCTCCAGATCTGAACTCCAGTCTTCTTCATGCTTGCATGGCAAGTACTTTACCCACTGACTCATTTCCCCAGCTTATATACATATATATATATATATACATATACACATAAATATATACATACACATACACATACATATACATACACATACATATACATATACATATAGGTTTAACATTGTAGTAATTGTAAGAATTCATATATACTGAAAAAAATCTTGGTAAATGAGGAATAATTCTAGAAACTTGATGTAGGTGAAGAAAGGCCTTTTGGATAGCTGTAACATAACCACCCTATGCCTGACTGGAGATTCGGAATCTCTCTCCTACCAGTAGGTGGAAGTATAGAATCCTGGAGCTGAGGGAATAGAGCTTGTCCCATCCCATCTGTCCCTTTCAAAACCAACATGTCATGCTGTCTCTTCAACTTGGTTGCAAGCACCTCGTATGTCTTGGGAAGTCTTAGAGTTCAAATGGGACCTGGGGCCCAATATTCTTTTGCTTCCAGACTCTCCTTAATCCATCCAGGGCTTGAATTTTCTCACTACATGCCTATGCAGCCTAAGACAAGACTAGGGCCACAGCTGAATTTCTAAGGGAATGAGCCCAAAGAGTGAGCACTGTCTGGATGCCTCTGTCGCCTGAAGCCTTTTGTAACCTGCTAAGATCAGAGCTGAGCACACATGACACTTTCAGAATTTAAAGATTTACTTTTCTTCTTCAACAAATGCACTGTCTCCTGAGAATCCTCGAAAGTCATCTTTTTTTAAAGCTTTATTTATTATGTATATACAGTGTTCTGTCTGCATGTACCTCTCCCCACCAGAAGAGGGCACCAGATTGCATTATAGATGGTTGTGAGCCACCGTATGGTTGCTGAGAACCGAACTCAGGACCTCTAGAAGAGCAGCCAGTGCTCTTAACCTCTGAGCCATCTCTCCAGCCCTCAAAAGTCATCTTTGACATTCACTGATGTGAAACAGTGTCCTTGTCCTTCCCCAGAAGGAGTTGCACATGACTTTTGTCACTACTGTGGGAAGATTTTATACCATAATTTAGGAAGAATGAAAACCATATTAGCTAAATAATAAAGAGGACAAGCCATGTGTGGTAGAAAAGGAAACTATTCACGAAGCTAACACACACTAGAGTTAGCTAAAGTGATATGTTGCAATTGGCCCCCACTTAAAATTTCAAATTATGAGTTGACTTATAAATGAGACAACCTATTTCTAGAACCAATATTTGTCTCAAAGACCATACACTTTAAAGCTAACTCATAGTCAGTTAGATGCTGCTGCATAGGAATTCCGTGATAAATGTCTGCAGAACACAGACTGTGTTTAAGAAGTGAGCTGATCTGTGTAGAAGATAAGGGCACTAAGAACAAAAGGGATGCAGCAAACTCTCCTGAAGCTGGGGAGCTCAATGGACTTGTGTTAAGGCTTGTGGTAAAGGTTCCTGAATGAATGCTAAGAAGCCACGTCTGCGTCCTAACTGAGATCTCCATGGAAAAGTCAGGGCGCCTGAGGGACTAAATTAGCCAGCCCTTGCCATCGGTTTGCACCCAATCCCCACATAGACCCTTGTCTGTATTCATTTCATTTCTTGTAGTCTCAGAGGAAAGGCACAGCATCCTGGACCTTCCTGTGTTCTCTGCATTCCTTTAAACTTGGAGACAGCAACCATAGGACAAGACGGCCTCGAGTAAACACATCTTCGGTGTTCATAAAAGAGACTGCTTGTGATATGGCTGGAGTGTGTCTCCAAAGACTTCGTATACTAGGTTGGGTTCTTAGTGTGGAGATATTAGGAGGCTCTGTGTAGCTTTAAGATATGGGCCTCGTGGGAAGTCCATAGGAGAATGTAAGCTCTGCCCTTAGAAGGTCACCAGGTAGTTCTGAAGAGGCCCCTTATTCAGTTCATTAAAGAAGAAGAGCAGGAAAGGTGCAAGCCTCCTCTCCCCAGCCTCCCCAGGATCTGGCCATGGCATCTCTCGCCCCTGCACGTGCCCCGTCCATGATGACACCACCTGCCATCAGGTCTTCACCGATGGCTTAGCCATTAAGACTGTCAAATGTTGAACTTGAACTAAAACTAAGCAAGATGTATTATATTTGTATAGTTACCTAGTTTTCATACTCTCAGCAACAAAAAAAAAGGACTCATTCATCAGTTATTTCTCTATCGGTATCTGTGCCTTCCTTTTGCACCAGGTTACAGTATTTACTACCAGACCAACCCTCCTCTGTACTTAAGTGAAACTCCAGCATGTTTTGGCACACATGAGATCCTTCCTATGTAGTGCTGGGCACTGTGCTTTGCCTCTCATTTCTTGTTTCCATGAACTTGTCCAGAGTCCTTAGTATAGCCTGCCCTTCCAGATCTTTCCATTCAACATACTGCCAGGAGTACTGATGACCACAACATGTATAGTTGTATCTTCAACACTGATCACCATGTGGTGACACACTGGTGAGGGATTCCTCCTTCAGGGCGGCAATTCCATTGGTATGTCCATATGTCCTTGCCCATTTTGCTTTTGAGTTTCTTGGGGCCTTTTATTTCTTTTTAAATAAAAGACACTCTTCTCATTTATCTGCAGCCCCTAGCCCTCTCATTTTAACTCAAGATCCCTGCCTTTACTTTAGGCCCAGACACACATACAAATCTATTCCTTTAATTAGCTTAACACTGAGTAGCCCACACTCACATTCTGCTCTTCAAACCATTGCTGCCTGGCTTCCAAGTACATTCCACTGAAATCGCTCCGCCTTTGCCACTGCTCACCTAAGTCTTCCCAGGGCTCAGTCCAGGACCAGTTTCCCTGGAACTGTGATGCATTTGTTCATCCTGCCCTTCCCTTTTCAAAGCTCTTGTTCCCTTGTGTCCTGTGGTATGCCACGCTGTGTTGTCCCACCCCAATCCATCCTGGACAGCGTTTGTTGTTGTTTGTTTTCTTAATAAGTGCCATTCTGACTAGGGTGAGATTAAATCTCAATATAATTTTAATTTGCATGTCCCTGATTGCTAGGGATGTTTAACATTTTTTCATGTTTATGGGCCATCTGGACTTCATCTTTTTGGAACTGTTTATTTCATTACTTATTTATTGGGTTGTTTGTTGGATTTTTCATATTTACATTTTGGAGTTTTTAATCTTAAAGTGTTTGTTTTTGAAATGTAATATTTTAATGAGTTCTTTGAGAGTTTCATACATGCATATGACGTATTTTGATCATATTTACTCTCACACCTCCCCACAGCCCCTCCTGCTCTAATCCCCCAACTCCTAAATTCATACTCTCTCATCTATCTATCTATCTATCTATCTATCTATCTATCTATCTATCTATCTATCATCTATTTCTATCTCTCATAATCATAGTCTAGTTTGTACTACCCATATGCTCATGCTGGAGCAGTTGACTTACCAGGGGCCACACCAACTCTCCCTCCTCAAGTACCTATCAACTGTTCATATCCCCTCCTCAACTCCATGTTGAAATGTTGACTGGCTTGATAATGTACATGACTTGTGCAGACAACCATAGTTGCTCTAAGTTTGTGAGTATAGCAGTTATGGTATTACCAGAAGACACTGTTTGACCTAGCCCTCCATGACCTCTAACTCTTGCAATCTTCCCATCTACTCTTCCATGGTGGTCTCAGATCCATGAAAGGAGGGGAGGGATTATAATATAGATGTTCCATTATTGCTGAGCACTCCATAGACACTTTTTGTTCCTGCATATTGACCAGGAGTGAATTTCTGCTCTTATTCTTGTCCACAGTGCAAAGGAACTTTTCTGATGATGTCTAAGAGCTTCACTAATCTGTGAGTGTAGCGATGTGAATTTAGAGGGTAGTTTGACAGTATATCTATTTAGGAAAGTAATAGTAGAGGTTTACCCTGGGGCATATGAGGCTCCCAGACATAGGTGTGGATTTACACTATCAGATTTATGTTTCCTCCTGTTAGGTAGGACTTAAATCAAACCACAAAGTGGTTGGTTTCCCTGTAACATGTGTACCACTATTGCACCCATGAGCATGTCTGGCCACAGCTGCTATTATTGTAGCTTACAGGATTCACAGGTGGGTCAGACTGTTGATGACTTTTCTCCCACAGTAGCTCCCATAGTACCTTCCAGTACTATGAAAGCTGGACATCAGGGAGGAAGTATCTTGGTCAGTATTAACTTGATTTCCCCATGTCCTGTGACTAAAGTGTGCCATGACTTCAAAAACAGAGTCTTACCATTAAGTTCTGGTGGGCAATTAAGCAATGACAATGATCTGTGCTGTTTGAGGGAACTCTGGGACACACTGTGGTTGATATATTGTACACCCCAATAAACTTATCTGGGGTCAGAGAACAGAACAGCCACTATATAGACATAGAAGCCAGGCATGTTGGAACACATTTTTAATCTCAGTACTTGAGATCTTATGTCTTGCTTGGGAAAGACACATACTTTTAATCCAGGAAGTGATGGCAGGAAGCAGAAAGGTATATAAGGCATGAGGACAAGGAACTAGAGGTCTTTTAAAGCTTTTAGGCTTTTAGCAGCAGTATAGCTGAGATCCATTCAGACGAGGACTCAGAGGCTTTCAGTCTGAGAAAACAAGATCAGCTGAGAAGTTGGCAAGGTGAGATTGGATGTGGCTTGTTCTGTTTCTCTGATCTTTCAGCGTTCACCCCAATACCTGGCTTCAGGTTTGTTTTTATTAATAAGACCTTTTAAGATTCATGTTATAACACACCTTACCAACAAAACTCCAGTGGAGGTGTGCCACACCTGATAGTGGACTTTTTATGTGGCAACTACTGGCTTCTGGGAGGCACATTGTCCATTCATAGGATAAGAGAGTTCTTTGTATATTCTAGATATGAATCTTCTATCTGATATATAATTAACAATGATTTTCTTCCATTTTGTAGGCTGTCTCTTCATTCTATTTGAAAAGAAATTTGTTATTTTCTTTGTTGTGCTGAAGCATTTTAATTTTATGCAATTCCATTTGTCAGTTCTGCTTGTTTTTTCCTGAACTATTAGAATCCTTTAAAAATCCTTGCCTAGGTTTGTATACAAATGTGTTTCCTTTATTATTTCTTCTAACAAGTTCCGTTTCAGGTCTGATAGTAAGATCTTTCATTCATTTCTGAATTTATTTGGGGCAGGATGACAGGTAGGGGTATAGTTTAATTTTTATAAATGTGGTTATCTAGTTTTCCTAGCATCATTTGTTGAAATTGTTGAATTGTCTAAAATGTATGGTTTTAACATCTTTGTAAAAAATTAGAAGCCTGTAGATGTCTGTGTTTAATTCTGGATCCTCTATTCTATACCACCGATGACTATGGCCAATTTTCTTGATAAACCTAGATGTAAAAAAGCTCAATAAAATTCTGGCAAATTTAATTCAACATCAAAAAGATTGCTCACCATAACCAATTTGTTTTATTTCAGGGAAGCAGGAAAGATTCAATATGCAAAGTAGTAAATATAATGGATCACATTAATAAATAAAAGACAGAAATCACATGGCCATCTCTTCTCAATAAATGTATAAAGGGAATTTGACAATGTCACTTTATAATAAAAATCTCTGAATAAACTAGAAATAAAAGGAATATACTTCAACATAATAGAGATTATATATACCAAACATGTAATTAACAAATGCTCAGGAAATGCCATCTGTAAATATATACCACTCACCACACTGATTTTTCAAGCTATTTTTCTATAACATTGCATATCCAGTCTGGAAGATATGAAAGGAAAAATCATTCATAATCCTTTTAATCCTAGGAATGCCATTGTCAAAATATTGATAGTGAAAATTTTACTTCAGGTTTTTTTCTGTGCATATTTATATACAGATTTTTATGTAATGTGCATTATACATATTATTTTAAACCAATGGAGTACTTAATATATATATGCTAAGCCCATGACCTATCCTCATTGAACTTGAGTTTAGTGGGGGTGTCAGACATTAATCAAAGACTCAAAACTGATAATTTTAGGTACAATGTGGATATATAGTTGACAAGTGCCCACGAGAGGCACAGGGAGCCACGAGGCAGAAACTGAAGACTGAAGGAAGTACCTGCTCAGGGTTCCATGTTACAGGCATGCATCCTCAAGTTCTGTCAGCTGGCTGCACAGTTGCTCTCTGGAAAGGCTCTGCTGATCTGCTTTTCCTTTCCCCAACCCCACAGGGAAAGCCTGATTCCATAAGAGCCAGTGAAGCATGCTGTCCTCCCTCTGGACCAACACACACTGTGGTTGTTACAGAAGGATATCTCACCGAAGTTTTAGTTTGTATGTGGCTGCTTGCAACCAAAGTTGAATTTTACATAGCTGTTTGGTTGTGTGCTAATTTCTTCTGCTAGCTGCTTGTGTTGTCACCATTATCATTTTCAAATTTTTCCAAATTTCTATTTTCAGATGTCAAAAGTATTTGTTTCTCATTATTTCCCATTGTTGCCCATCTCATGGTGGGCAGGGGCTATGGTAGGTACCAGTTATGACTGGCTTGTAGATGTTTATTTATTCCCTGGATGTGATTAATTCATATTATCTTAGACATCACCATGAGCAGAGAATCAAAATCTTCCTTCTGAAGCATAGGATTTGGTCACAATCAGTTTTTACTTCTGCTGTCATCTAGCCCCATGCTCCTCATCTTTAAAATGCTATAAAGTACAAGGAAGAATTGAGCTCAGTGCTCTAAAATGTCTTTCCAGTCCCAACTTAATGATTTGTTGACTTTTGATTTTCAACTGTTATGGTACAAGAGTGAAACATAGTCAGTAAAATCTGTGCTTTGAGTTTGTGATCCTAGGTGATGGTTAATACTGTCAACTTGACAGGATTTGAATCACCCAGGAGATGATGAGGCATATCTCTGATGTGATGGGGTGCTTCTGGAAAGGATTAACTGAGAGGTAAGACTCCCCTGAATACGAGTGGCCCTGTCCTGTGGTCTGAGATCAGAATGGAGTAAAGAGGGAGGGGGTAAGAGAAAGTTAACTAAGCGCCGGCATCCTCCTTTCTTTGCTTCCTGGCCACCATGGCATGGACTTCTCTGCTCTTCTGCATGCCATCCTTGCTGTGATTCTTAACTTTGGTTGTCACCTTGACTACATCTGGAGCAGCTAGCACTTCTATGAGGGTTTTTCTTGATTGGATTGTTGGAGGTGGGGACATGTGTTCCGGTGGCAGCCTGCATGAAAGGACATGGAAGAAGGGAGCTTTTGATTTTTTTGCCTGCTTTCCCTCACTCCCCCTGGCAAGTTCTCCCATTCTATTGCTGAGGCATCCCTTCACTTTTATTAGAACCTACTTCTTTGGGATTCCAATGTACACTGAAGACCAACAGCTCTCTCGGAATCCTCTGGGACTTCAGCACCAGATTTGGGCAGCTGAAACATCCAATCTTGTTGACTAACAACTACCAAATTGTTGGCCTTTTTGTTGAGAGAGAGCCATTGCTGGACTATTGAACCACAGCCTGTAAGCCCTTCTAATAAATTTCCTTTTAATATACACATAGAGACTGTCTTATTTAGGGTTCTACTGCTGTGAAGAGACACCGTGACCACAGCAGCTTTTATAAAGGAAAACATTTAAATGGGGCTTGCTTACAGTTCAGAGGGTTAGTACTTTGTCATCATGGCAGGAAGCATGGTGGCATGTAGACAGACATGGTACTAGAGAGGTGGTTGAGAGTTCTATATTCCGATTGGCAGGCAACAGAAGAGAGAGACTGGGGTCTGGCTTGAGCTTCTGAAACCTCTAAGCATACCACCAGTGACACTTTCCTCCAACAAAGCCACACTCCCTAATCCTTTCAAATAGTGACACTCTTTATGAGTCTATGGGAGCCATTTTCAATTGAATCAACACACACACACACACACACACACACATACACACACACACACACACACACACACATACACACCATCAGTTAGTTCTTTTCCTTTAGAGAATCCGGCTAATACACTTGCTATGATGGGTTGAGCTTTCTGAAACCATGAACCAAAATCCATCTTTTCTTCCCAAAGTGGTTTTTGTCAGGCATTTTCCCAATTATGTAAAAGTTACTAATATACCACCCTGCCATTCTGTTTTCCACTTTCAGCATCAGTAGAGTCTTCAATCTGCTACATGATATTTAATACCTTATCCTGAAATAGGCTAATGTGGCCTGGGCATATTTAAGGTAGGTCGGGCTACAGCATGATATATATATGGTGTGCTAGCTACATGGCGGACTGTTTTCTTCAACTCATGATTGTTTATCAGGAGGTAACCTTTACTTCCTTGAAGAGCATCTGTACTATACATTCCTTTAAACTTCTGCCTCCCAAGAGGTGGGAATGAAGCCTCTGACTGAGGACCTGTGGGTTTTTCCAGAGAAGGAGAGCTATGGGAACACACTGGATAGCTGGGCAAAGGTCTTAACCTAAGGCACCCCCCACCCCAATGCTTGGGAAAAATCAGTCTTCAGTGTCCAGAAGAGAAGGATATAAATAGTTGAAAGAATATAAAGACCGATTAAAATGAATAACTTAGAAGAATATGTGTGTATTTTTTCAATGAAATACATTATTTGTAGAGTGGGAAAATAAAAAAATAATCTGTTCTCAAATGTACCACAAGACAAATTTTTACAACATAAATTATGTATAACTATGGATCAATAAATGAGCATGCTATAGTTAGCACAAATTACCTTTGCTTATATGTTGGTTAGTTCATTCATTCATCCATGCATTCATGCACGATTGAGATCCTAGCAGAAACCAGATTTGTGGTGGGTGCTGGGAACTCTAGAGAGAGGAAGACAACCACTGTCTTTACTCTCATGGAGCCTTCATGCCATCAGGAACAGAAATTAGCTCTGCTGTGGGGTGTGTAATGTGGTGTGTAATACCCTGACATGTCTGAGTGCCCTCATTTATCACAGATGTGTGGGACGAGGGGATGGAAGAATTTGTTAGAAGCACTAGGTTATTGACAATTTAGTAGTAATTGGAACCACAGGCAAAAAGATTTGGAGTAAAAGCTAAATATATATAGACACTAGATTTTCTCACTAATATTTAAACTATCCATGTATGGGTGTAAAAAATGTCATGGTGATCAAAATGTCTTTATGAGGAAATTCCACAAAGAACTCGCTGTGTTGTATTGAATATGAAGGCCTCTACCTCTGTTTTTCCTCTGTAATTAGTGATATTGTGATGCATCATTTTGGAGTCTAAGTTTTTCTGGCACGTTGTCAGGGATGATGGGGCAGACTGCATTTAATTCTACCTCTGGTTCTGTGGACCAAGTGTCAGTGAAGACCCATGACTGGGAGCTACAGGGAGTAGATCTGTGTCCCATATAAAGATAAACAAAATTTGTAGTGAAGGAAATGGGGAAGAATTCTCTTGGTGTTTCAACTGGTCTTGAACTTGCAATCTTCTTTGTCTTGGCCTCTTGTGTCTGGGATTATATATATAATATACGTGTATATATATTAAACATATATATAATAAGCATATATATATATATGTTTCAGTATGACAGTGGTTTTCTTCTAAATGATGGTGGTAATGAGGAAGATGATGATAGTAGTAGCTACCTTGTTAAATGAAAAGACTTTTTTTTATTGTACACTATATCCCTTATGCTGTGCTAAGTGATGCCCATAGATGCTCTTACTTAATCTTCTCAAAAATACTTAAGGAGTAGTACAATCAATACATATGGACAATGAAGCTGAAGATGGAAGTTCAAAGTCACACGGTTAGAGGCAGGCCCACAAGTATATCCCACTCCTGCTCCTTGTCATTGCGTTTGTCTGCTAGATTTTCACCACTGAGGTTTAAGGATGAATTGATTGTTGCATGAATGAAACACTGAAAACAATTCAAACTTCAGATGGAAATGCAGGTCACAAATCTAGTTACCAGTTAACCCAGTGGCTCTAAACATTTTGGTGATGGAGTTTGTTGAGAAATTGGCAACTGTCAGTGGGCTTTCTCCCTGGAAAGACGCATGTGTACACAGATGTGATCTATCACCGTGTAAAATTTGGGGGATGTTCTTGAACCTCTCACTATAGCATATGAGGGCCCTGGGCTAAATGCCCTTACTCAAGGCAGTCTCTTGTAGAACTCATATAATTCATGCCTTTGAAAGCTGATGTCCTTCCAAGACAGGAACACAGGGGTTGAGGTGGTGCTACCACCACATGGCATTAACTGAAAACATAAACCATGAAGCATTTTGACATTCCCAGAAGAAAGAGAAGCCTTCCTTCTGCATTTCACAAAGCAGGTTTTATGTACTACTGGAAATCTCTCCCTTGACTGTTACAACTTCAGGTGTGTTCAAAATGTCAGAAATATAGACACAAACCATGCACACAGTCTGAACTTGTATTATTATTTATGGGGCAGAAGAGCCTGGCCCTCCTTGGCAAGCCTCACTGCCAATAAAGAAGTGAAGGGGAGGAGGACGGGATCTGGAGAGAAAGAGTCTGGACAAGGCGATATATTTGTATGTTGCCGATTTCTGGTTCCTGCCTTGCCTAACAGTGCATGTGTTTCCAATCCAGAATGAGCATGTGAGCTCAGGATGGAGAGAAAGACCTATGGGAGGACAACTCTCCTTTCCTCCCCTGCCTCTCACTCCTGCCTGCTTTCCTGTACCTGGGAGCTCTGATGTGTGGGTCTGGGAGATATTTCACAGCTTTCCTGGGCTCTGTCTGGCCCCCGTCTCAGCAACCTGAGTGTGGGAATTTGAGCACATGATCATTGTACGGGGTTTCCCTCTCATTTCAACATCTCATTTGGACATTTGGGTTGCAGAAGTTTCTGGGGGCCTTTTGGACACATGTTAGGGCTTTCTGGGTCCCCTGAGGAAGGTGCAGTGTTTTGCTCTCCTCCAGCCCACCTTCTACCTTAATGCATGGTTACATGCTTAATTGCTTTGGCACCCGTCCTTGGAGCAGGGCTCCTTGTGCAGGTTCCTGGAGATTGCTGTGGAGAGGCTCCTTGAGGAGCGGCTTACAGAGCACGGGATGGAAGCCAAAGGATGCACAGAAACAGCTTTCTGCTTTTCAGCTGTTGCTTCTGCTTCTCCCAGTCCTCACATCTCTTATCTCCCCTTTGGTAACAAATAATCTCCTCATTCTTCTTTCTTCCTTTGCTCAGTTCATCCTCCACACAGCTGCCAGAGCAACCTTTGTCAAGTGCAAAAATGATATTACCCAGCTTCAAAGCTTCCAGCGGCTCCCTGATAGGCATTATAAATAGTCACGATAACTCTGACCAGTCCTGGATCCTTACTCTGCCAGGCACCTAGTATAGCGCCTTTCATGTGTTACTAATAATATTTTGCCAAGTAACCCCACAGGTATGGGTTATTGTTCTCTGTACTCTAGTGATGAGAAAGCTGAGGCTGAGAGTACTTAATTTGGTCGTGGTCACATGCCCAGAAAGCAGACATCATAGAACACACACTTTCTGCACTCTTATAAGAACACCCAGTGGAGGGGTGTGAGGAGCTTAAATCTAGGCAGGTCACCAGTGCCACACCACTTACCCCTTAGAAAGGACCCCTCCAGTAACTTGCTCTGTATTCAAAGGGTTGCTCTATTTCTTCAGGTCTTCACTCATCATAACCGGCTCTTGCTGTCTTCTGGCCTAGTCTGTTTGGGGCTAGTATGAGCTGCTAAGAATCCACAGATAATCAAATATGGCTCCTGATTTCAGAAACTTACAGTTTTGTAGGGAGACAGTTGGTAGATGGGTAACTTTATTCCTGGTGGGCTAAGTACTCACTGAACTACACACACATACCGTAGGAGCATAGCAAGTCATGGCTACACATTCGCTGGGGAGTAGAAGAATGAGGAGAGGTTCAGGAAGGCTTTATAGGGAAGAAACAAGGCTTGAGAAGAATTAAGAAGGAGGTTCCTGGCAGTCAGATCAAAGTGGAGATGGGGGAGCAGGCATTCTAGAAAGCAGGAAGAGTAAGAAGAGCAGAGCATGACAACATGAACAATGTGGGGTGTTCAGAGCCCCATTTTGAAAATAAGTCATTGTAGTGAATTTAGTTTAGAACTCCAGACAAAATTTAATAGCATTA
Organism: Peromyscus aztecus; assembly: GCA_902168405.1. Taxonomy (NCBI): domain Eukaryota; kingdom Metazoa; phylum Chordata; class Mammalia; order Rodentia; family Cricetidae; genus Peromyscus; species Peromyscus aztecus. The sequence goes on from CABHPQ010149862.1 coordinate 33,761, forward strand.
GAAACTCTCTTCATAAATGTTCATATTTAGTCCAATGAGGAGTTTCTGCAGAGTGAAGAACATTTGATGAGACTATCTTGAGTAGAAGTTCTTGTGTTGCAAAACTTGAGGAACCCCCTTCAGTATGATCTTGCTGGGAATATGGAAGACAACACACATATTCACAGGTCTTCTCTGCTTGTACAACTGTATCCAGCATTGTGAGTCTTTCTGATATTGTAATGCCCATCTTCCTCTAGCCTGGTCTTTGTCATTTAGAGACTTGGATGTGTCATGTGGAAACAGTTTTAAGTCACTAGCAGGGCTTCATTTCTGGGCAGTTGCTATTTAGACTTCCTTCAAATGTTAAGTAGAATTTGTGTAAGGCCGTGGATTTGGACTGGGATATTGGGACCAACAGCCCAGGCCAACATAGAATTTAATCACAATTACTGGGTTTTGATTGATAGACAAACTAATTATCTAAGCTGTAACCAAACCATTGCTTGGTAGTTAAGCAGTGCTCAATGAAGATGCTTTCTATGCCCCACTTGTGGTTTTCTACAAAGGTTGTTCTAGGTTGTGTGTATTTTTGGTAGGGAAGAAATCAGGATTCCTGTAGGAAACACCATTAGGGGGATGAAAATGGCCAGTCCTAAGAGCCATGAAGCCAGGAGAAAGACACTCACCAGTGCCTGTAACTGGAGTCCCCAGAAGTGCTCTGTATGCATACTTCTTGAGCTTTGTTTCATCTTTCCTATAAGTTGCAACACTCAATGGGCAAGGCTGAGATACACTGAGAATTTCTCCCTCTCTAGTTGCTGCCAAAACTGTAAATAAATTCATTTTTCCATATATATATATATATATATTATTATGTCATTTTCTCTTAATCCATCTGGACCCAGGGCCAGGCCTTATGGCTGGGAGTTTCAGTAACAAGATCATGTTGTTGGCTGGAGTTTTCAGAACCAGTCTCTGGGTCTGGGAGCTGTCTGAATCTCAGATCATGTTTTGTTCTTTGCTCACATAAACTCTATTTGACATAATTGGAATTTTCCCTTTTACGTTTTGGCATAACTGGCAAGATGCTAAGCAGAGCCCCAGCAGCCTTGTCTCACACCAGACCGTCAGGTCACCAGGCACTGTGTTTTCTTGCAGTCATTGGGGATGATGGATAAATTCTCTCCAGGATTCTGGAGCTCTATGGATTTATGTTTTGAACTGAGTTTGAGCAACTTTTAAAACTCTTTTTATCAAATCAATTTGTACTTTGACAATTTGGTAAATGAATATAAGGCAGTCTGATTACCCCAATCCCTGTTCTCTTTTATCTCTCTCTCACCTCTGACAAATCCCCTGCTCCCTACAAGCCCCTTTCTCATGTTTATGTCTTTTTGTGTTGTGCCCACTGAGTTTAATTGGGACCCTCTGAATGACTCTGGTGGAATTATCCAATAGAGTCTGGTAGTTGAGCAAATTTTTGCATTTAGAAATTATTGTTAAGTACCTAGTCATGTGTGAGCAAGTCAATGGACATTGAGGCTGGATCTCTTTTTCATGATCAGCTTGTAAAACCAAAGACTGTAATTGTGTGAGTCTAATAACCATTCAGAGGATAGGACCTCAGTATCATCTCTTCCTCTCGGTAATCCTTAACTGACCCAAAGGTCATTCATTGTTACTATCTGAACCAGACTCCAGGAGTTCTAGACGTTACAAGATTCATGGATAGCAGGAGGCTTTCTGATAAAGAAGAAGGGACCTGTCGATCCAAATGGACAGGGAAACATCTGTCAGGAAAGCTCTTTGCTCCAAAGACCTTAAAATGCAATAAAATCTGCCTACCATGGAGATCAGGAAAATGGCCCCTCTGGACATTGCCCACTTTCATCCCTTGAGGGCACCTTACCTCCTTCTGTCACAAAATCACTTCCCTTCTAAGCTGTGTTCGATGTGTCTCACCTGAGTTCTTTTGGCAGAGGTCATAAGGTACAAGCAGCCGCAGTGAGGGGGTCCAGAGCAAGGTAGGACAGGTAGGACCTCATGCCCTAGGGAAGTCCCAGGGACCTGAGGAGGACCACTAGTGTTGTGAGAATTCACACGACCGTGGAATGATGCTAAAAGTCAGTGTGTACTGTGAGAGGGCTCATGACCTTCTCGGGTTGGATAGTAGACTGATCAGATGGGAAGTAAAACTGGCACCAATCAAGAATAGTCTTCCACTTGGAACTCCAGCTAGTGTCGTGTATGAGAATTCCCTTTCTTTGAGAAGAGAGTGACCCTTATAAGAACAAACCTGGAATTAGCGACCACACTTGAAAGAGCTATGGTTTAGACAATTTTTTTTTTATTTGTTGAGTCTATAAAAACAGACCTCACATACCCCACAAAAACAATAGGATGGATTTTCCCCGTCAGCACACAAAGGTCTTTCAAAGACTAAACTGAGAAGCAGAACTGCTGCTTATGGAGGGTGAATGGTGAGATCAAGGGGGTCTGCTCCTTTAAGCCCTTTAGACCCCAGTTAAAATCCTAAGCTTAGAACAATTAGATGTACCTGTCCTGAGCTTTGTGTTTTGGTTAAACAAACAAACAAACAAACAAAAACCACCATAGTCTGTTTGTATGAGTGTCTGCCCTACCGCTGGAAGCTTCTAACGTCAGAGGGAAAAGGTTTAGGCTTTGTGCTGAGCTCCCATTGATGGGTCTCAACTAGGCTCCATACCTGTGCTTGCTGTTGTTTGGCAGGAAGTGATGGTTAGGCTTTAAATCAGATTTAGAGCAATAATTAGGTAGTTCAACTGAAAGAGAGGAAGAGTTCCTTGGCTTAATTGACTTTCTGAATTGGTTAAAATGGCTAGAAGTTGGAAAGGGGAATCGTTTTCAGAAGAATGATAAGCCCTTAGGAGAACAGATAATCACGGTAGCCAGGTTTTGTGTGGGTATAAAGGGAACTGGAAACTACCTTTGAATAGACTCTTCAGTTGGACAACAGGACTACTTGAAACAGGACAAAAGCCTGACATCTCTGCCTCCATATTATATCTGTTGCCTTGAGTTTGGCCATACTCTATATAGTTTACCTCTACCATTGTGAGCTCACGGTCAGAAACTTAGACAAGCAACCTTTGTCTTTCTGAGATGTCAGATTTCACTGAATGGCAACAAATTTGCAAGGTACAGTGTTTTACTAACAGCAATTTACCAGATAAGGCTACTTTCCCTGACAGTCTTGGCTGAGGCAAACACACATTCTTTTACTCTGATTTTTTAACTAAGAAAAATTTTTTTATTCATTTTACATACCAAAGATCCCCCTCTTCCCTTCTCATGCCCCTCCAGCCTTCCCCTCCCAACCTACTCCTCATTCTCTCTTACAAGAAGGTAAGGCCTCCCATGGGGAGGTACATTTAGTAGAGGCAGGTCCAAGCCCCTCCTCCTGCCTCAAGGCTGTACAGGGTGTCCCATCATAGAAGCGGGCTCCCAAAGGCCTGCTCATGCACCAGGGATGAATTCTGATCCTACAGCCAGGGGGCCTCTTAAGCAAATCATGCTACACATCTGTCTTGCTATGCAGAGGGCCTAGTCCAGTCCTGTGCAGGCTCCACGGCTGTTGATCTAAATTTCATGAGTTCCCACTAGTTTTGGTTTGGTTGTCTCGGTAGGTTTCCCCATCATGATCTTGATTTCCTTGTTCATAGAACCCCTCTTCTCTCTCTTGGACTGGGTCCCTGGAGCTCGGTCTGGTGTTTGGCTATTGATCTCTGCATCTGCTTCCATCAGTTACTGAATAAAGGTTCTATGATGACACTTAGGGTATTCACTAATCTGATTACTGGGGTAGGCCAGTTCTGGCACTCTCTCCACTATTGCTATAGTCTAAGCTGGGGTCATCCTTGTGGATTCCTGGGAACTTCCCGAGCACCCGGTTTCTCCCTATCCCCGTGATGTCTCCCTCTATCATGGTATCTCTTTCATTGCTCTCCCACTCCATCTCTGTTCCAGCTCGACCATTGCGTTCCCTTATGTTCTCATCCTCCATCCCCTACCCTCCATTGCCCACTCCTCATTCTCAGTTTACTCATGGAGAACTCATCTACAGACCCACGCCCTACCCCAAACGTGCCCATCCCCCTTTTACTCTGATCTTAGTTACTAGCGTAGCTCTCAGAGATCATGCATTGTAGATAACACAATATGTTTATCTCTACATATGTAGGTTATAGAATAGCTGTGAAGTGTTAAAGAGGCAAAGGATTTCAAGGAGGACTGAGAAGCCAAAACTTGGGACCTGATGGGGTGTAAGAGGCTCTACATTGTTAAGATAATGAGGCCAGAGGAGCTTGTGAAGAGGCTGGAAAAGCTGAGATGGCTGCAAGTCAGGCCACTGTGGACTACAGGTTTGAAATGAAAGCTGTAGGGGTTGGAGGGATGGTCCCATGGTTAAGAGCACTTGCTGCTTTTACAGAGGATCCCAGTTCAGTTCCCAGCAGCCACATCAGGTGGCTCATTATCTCCTGTAAGTCCAGCTCTAGGAGAATCTTGGCTTCTGTGGGCACCAGTACACATACACATAATTAAAACCCACACACATATACATAATGGAAATTAAAATTGCAGATTTGAGTCCAGCTGGAGAGGTAAAGGGGCAAGGCTGAATCTTGAGCAAGACATGGAAGGACAGATGGATGGGCCAGGCAGGTGGATAGGAAGATAGGCAGAAGGCAATTAAGTAGACCAAATCAATAGCTGGAACTGAGTAGAGCCCAAAACCAAGGGAAAGTTAGGGGTTCTTGGATAGTTGGGAGTTCTCTACCTGTTAGTGTACTTGATGTACATACTGAGTGGTCAGAAAACAGGTCAGTGGGGCCCCTACCATGGCGGTGCTGTGTCCATCTCCATAGGGGACCCAGGCAAGGGTGCTGCACCCCTCTCTTGTTCTTGGGCCTGGCTCTCCTGATATAATTTTATTATGTCCTTGTGCCCTTACAGTCTCAGGTCAACCCAATACATTCATAGAGTAGCATCTTTCTACTCCCACGAATCATTTATTTTTCAGTCTATACTGCATGAGTGGTGCTGTGCAAATGGTCCCATTTGTGTATCCATCTGGGTTACATAGTTATCCTCTGTACCTAAAATAGAGTAAAAAACGCCTTTAATCCCTATGTTCAGGAGACTGAAGCAGGGGGATTGATAGTTCAGGCCAACCTGGGCTACAAAGCAAAACCATGTCTCAACAACCAAGGGTGGAGTGTTTACCTATAATGTGTTATTCCCTGCCACTGGGAAAAAATAAAACAGGTCATCAATTCTCCAACAAAACCAAACTCTAAATGTATAGTTATAGTTTATAATTTTACTTACCAAAAAACATATCTTACACTCTTCATATAAGGAGTTGCTTCTGTTTTGAATTGTGACATATTAATTAGCTATCTGAAACTCCTAAAATCTTAATTTCTAGTGATAATCTGGCAAAAAAGCAAGTTTTACCTATTTTATATCAGCATTTGATAGATGTGAACCATTTCATAACTTTTAGAGGCCTGTTTTCTTTAATACAACCTTTTCATGTCTTCTAATGGACCATAAGACGGCCCACTAGGAATATATCATCAAATATTAAACTGTGAGAGCAGAATTGTGTTTGTTATTGAATGCATAGCAGAGAGAAAATGGCTGCTACAAGGAGTTTAAGCAGACCTTGGTCTATTTGCAGAGAGTGACTCAGGTAAGAGTGAGTAGGTAGCTCTTTTCTTCATAGTACTTAGCACTGTCTCTTACGACCTTCATTTTCCTATTTGGACTGTGTACTCAAGTATTTTACATCGTATTGTTACTTACGATATCTGCACTGTTTCCACGGTGGCATTCCATGGAAGAAGAAACACCATCTACCCTAGTTGCCATTATATCTGTAGCCTAGTAAGACATGTCATACACGGCAGATGGTCAGATGTCCGCTCCACAGATTTACTGGTCTCTTCCTCAGCTATCCTTTCATTTCATTGTTCAGTGCTTTCCAGTTACTCAAGACCTGCTGATTTTCTCAATGAAAGCAGTGAACAGTTGTTTTCTCTCAAACAACTTCTAGTAACTTGCCCTAATCAATAGACATAATCCGGAAATTTCCCATTACTCAAAACCACATGAATCCTGTCTTCAAGCTGTACTAGTCCACACATAATAATTCAGCATGGTTAAGGGACAAAATGACAAACATTTTTGTAAAGATCTACAGCTTAATTCAACATAATTTCAAAACCTCATTTTACTAGAAGAGATTCCTGAACCGGTGGGAGGCTCATTTACAAAGTTCCATCTTTGTCCCATTCACTCAGTTTACTCATTCTTAACCTTATTACCCTCAATTGCTCACTAAACCAAGTTAGCCATTGAAAGGGTTCAGGAAATGCCACACCAACGTATACTGACTTAGTACACTGATTAGTTAAAATTGAGGGCCCTTGAAAAGAGCAAAATGCAAAGCCTTCTGTGTTCTCCATGTCTACAGATCCTTCTAAGGGACTTAGCTGCTGTCACTTAGTGTGCCACTATGCTGACTGTATCAAAACAATAAACTTTTGATTATTTCAGAAAACCGAATTCTCTCTATTAAAGAGCATTTTCCCTGTGACCGTGTGGCTTTTACATTTGCCTTTCTGAGATGCGCACTTTAAATGAATCCCTTAAGAAACGTCTAAACTCGGTTGTCTTTGCTGTACCGAGTTGGGAGAGCACTATACACATGAGCAGGATCGTTGTAACCAGACCTTGAAAGGAGGCAGACTCAGTGTTAAGTTGGGGAACCATCTGTGGTCCCTCCTAACTTTATGTCTTCCATTATTGATGGTTTAATGAATAGACAAAACGTTTCAAACTAAGGAAAATATTGGTGTGGTGACTGTCTTAAAATTCCTCGAGTAGTTATGGCTTGTATTTGATCCATCAAGGTCAAAATGCTCAGAAGGTGATCAGAAGTTAAAGTGGGACATTCTTTCTTCCTGATGGATTTTTTTAATATTCAAGAGGGGATTTCATTCAGTTACTGTCCTCAGTGAGCTAGGCTTGTACCTTTACACTAGTCTGTTCCCTGGTTGTCTAGAGGCTTCCAGAGCAGGAAAGTCAGGGTTGTAACAGTAGTTAGAAGGTTCCTGGGAAATGCGTTTTCCTAGTAAGAGGCCTCTAGAGAGATATACAGCAACAGTGAAGCCATTTTATTAGAGGAATGATAACACGGGGTATTAGAATATATAGTACTGCTGTTGTTCCTGGCACTCTAGTCTTGTATGGAGTAACAGTCAGTCAGCGTTTTCCTTTATAAGAATTGCCATGGTCAAGATCAGCTACCACCCAGGCCCACAGCTGGGCCTTGGCTTGGCCCACACTAATATCTACTCCATCTGGGACCTACTGGAGCTCATGGAGGGACTGATCCTCTGGAATGATACCCACAGGACCTCCATGACTTGGGGTAGCCTCTGGATATCAAAGAGGAGTTTCAGTGAGGATCCAGTGATGATGGTGTACCAGAAACCAGAGGCCTTGAACCAGACCAGTGAATCATTGCAATGAACATGAGATTTGCATGCGGGGTTTCCTTTTACCTTCCCTTTTAGGACAGCAGACTGACATGGAGATAGGAATCTTGGATATTGAGTTTTCTGCCTCTTTCTGTGGTAGCTGACCTCTGCTTGTGACCAGTTTAGAATCTTCCAGGGCATATGATATTTCTTCCCATCTTTCCCTTGGCTCATGGCGGGTGCAGGGGGGGTGGGTGTGCGTGTGTGTGTGTGGGGGGGACAGTTACCTCCTTTATTTCTCTTCCTCTCTCAGCAGCAGCTTCTCTTTACTACAATTTGTGCGTGGGGAGGGTTTCTGGCCTCTTCCCTTTTCCTTGCATGGGAAGCAAACTGCTCCAGCTGCATGGTGCCTGGGCACTGCAAAGGGGCTCGTCTAGGTTTCTCGCCTGGTCTTCTTCCTCATAAGCACCCAGAGAAGGTTGTGGCGAAGCACTTAATGGCATCCCCTGGGGTGAGGACTCTCAAGAATTCTCTAAAAAGTGTTTGAGTAATATTTCTCTTTTTAAAAAGATATTTTTTCTCTTATTGGAAAGATTTTTTTTCATATTATACTCTGATTATGGTTTCCCCTCCCATCTGGATCTACTTCTTCTGTCTCTTATTAGAAAACAAATAAAATCTAATAAGATAAAACAACAACAACAACAGCAGCAGCAAACCCCACTGGAATAGGACAAAGCAAACAAACAAAAGGAAACGAGCCCAAGAAAAAGCACAAGACATGGTTATAGAGAGAGAACTCTCTCTTCTTTGTACTTGGGAATCCCATAAAAACACAAAACCCAGGAGCCATAATATATGAGCAATGGACCTGTAGGACTAAAAAAGATAGAGAGAGGGAGAAATTTAAAAAAAAGAGTCCTGACATGACATTATGAGACAAGAAACTTCCAAAGATGTCATTAAGTTTGTTTTTTGTTGGCCATCTAAGGCTGGGCACACACCGCCTACCCTTAAAAGTAGTTTGTTTCCCTGTTGAGACTCTCTTGGAAAAAGCGAAATTATCAACTGGAAATAGCTTCTAGGGAAGGGGGCATGTGTCCATTTCTCCTTTCAGCTCTAGGACCCCACCTGGTGCAGACCTGTGCAGGCCCTGTGTGTGCTGTTCCATATCTGTGTGGGTTCGGTCTTATGTTTAGATGGTCTTGTTTCCTTGATGGCCTCCATTCCCCCTGTCTTTACACTATATCTGCATCCTCTTCTGCAGGGGTCTCTGAGCCCTGAGGGGAGAGATTTGACTGAGATATCCTATTTAGGGCTGAGAGTTCCAAGGTCTCTCATTTTCTGTGTATTGTCTGGCTGTGGGTCTCCCTATTTGTTCCCATCTGCTGCACAAGGAAATTTCTCTGATGATGGCTGAGCAAGGCATGGATCTTTTAGTATAGCAGAATGCCATTAAGAGTCATTTTATTGCTATGTTCCTTTTTTTTTTTGGTTTTTTGCGTCTTTGTTTTTTTGTGTCCCGAGACAGGGTTTCTCTGTGTAGCTTTGCGCCTTTCCTGGAACTCGCTTTGGAGACCAGGCTGGCCTTGAACTCACAGAGATCCGCCTGCCTCTGCCTCCCGAGTGCTGGGATTAAAGGCGTGCACCACCACCGCCCGGCGCTATGTTTCTTTAGTAGAACAGTAGTCTTCAGTTTTCCCCTAGGTCCTTGTGCTATCAAGTCTCAGGTTCTTGGTCACCCAAGCATTGTTGGGTATGGAGCAGGCCTTAAGTCAAATCAGATGTCTGTTGGTCACTCCCACAAGCTTCATGCCACATTGCACTAGTAGTATCTTGCACATCATACTATCTTGCAGGCAGAACACAGTTTTAGGTCAAAGCGTTTGTGGCTGTGTTGGTGTTTATGTTTCTCCTTTGGTAGTGTGCAGAGGACCTTCTGATACAAAAGACACTATCATATAGGTGTGAAGGCTCTAGGCAGGCACCAGCTCAACTTCTCCATGTTCAAGGAGTTGTGTAGGTGCTGTCTTCAGCAATGGGGCCTTGCTGTCAGTTTGTAGAGAGCAACCTAGAGCCTTGGCAGTAGTCTGGGTTGTTTGGGTGTTCTCACGGGGCCCTTTTGGCTAACAATTCAATTATATGCAACCCATTCCTGGTACTGGAAGCTTCATTTAGTAACAAGAGATGTCTGGTTGGAGCTCTGTCTCTGACTTATTTGAGATTTCATTTAGGTCAACTTCATATATGTATACACTTTAGGAAGCTTTTTGTGTCTTAGGTTTCCATAATACTCCTTCAAATGACTCTCAGTTTTAGCTGTTTCTCTCCACATCACCCTCCTTCGTACTCCTCTATCCTCCCCGCCTCTGTTTGATCCTCCTGTTCCAGTTCCTCCCGACCCTGTCCATCTACAACTATATATTCTAGTTCCCTTTCTTGGGGAGATCTATATGTCCTCACCCAGTCCCTTACTCTACACCTAGCCTCTGTGGTTCTATGGATTGTAACTTGGTTATCATTGACTTAACAGCCAATATCCACATATAAGTGAATACATACATTTGTTTTTCTGGGTCTAGGTTACCTCACTCAGGATGATTTTTTTCTATTTCTATCCATTTACCTGTGAATTTCATTTTTTAAAAAAACAGCTGAGTAATATTCCATTATGTAAATGTACCACATTTTATTTATTCATTCGTTAAGGAACATCTAGATTGCTTCCAGTTATGGCTATTATGAATAGAGCAACAATGAACACGATTGAGCAAGTGTCCTTGTGGTAGGATGAAGAGTCCTTAGGGTAAATGCCCAAGAGTAATATAGCTGGATCTTGAGGTAGATCAATTCCTATCTTCCAGAGGAACCACCACACTGATTACCATAGTGGTTACTCAAATTTGCACTCCAACCAGCAATGGATAAGTGTTCC
>CABHPQ010149863.1:0-40082 GCA_902168405.1 Peromyscus aztecus
TTTTTTTTTAGAGAAATTATTTTGGCAACATACTTACACTATGGAAGAATAGCTTGCAACTATGGAACTTACTTTTGAATTTTTTTTTCTGTGGGAAAAACATAGTTTTTAACTTGGAAAGTTTTATAAAAATAATAAATCTTTAAATTTTAGGGCTTTGATCTTTGAACTAAGTAAGGGAGCTGACTTTTGAAGCATCCTTTGTATATTTCTAGCTCTCACTCTTGTGGTTGCCTGGAGACAACATTCCTTGGGGGTGAATATCCTACTTATTCCCAATTTAATCACCAAGAGTGTTGTGATAATGTGAACTTTTAGATCCCAATGAAAAAGCCATCTTTGTATTTTAAAAAACGATAGCTATTACTTGGCTTTATGCCACAAACACATTTATCATACTTCTTTTGATATTTGCGTAAGCTACTTTTAAGTCTTTAACTCTGCAAGCCACATTCTTCAGTGTTTGGAGGTATTTGTGATTTGTTTGTACAGTTCAGAAGGACATCTCTGGTCACATCTGTGATTACTGTAAATGCAGTGGGCCTGTGTGGGTGACTCAGAGCGGACACTGTAAGCTTGAGCTCCTTCTGAGAGCAGTCACATGACTTTAAAGTTCATGTAAAAAATTTTATTTCAGAAAAAACTTTTAATGTACTTTGTATAGGCAGCAGCCAATGCTTAATGACTTATAGGTCAAGGAACACTTACCCTGAAGCGATATAGATATTCGTCTAGATCCTTCCACTAGATAACTGCCATGTTAGGGCTTAATCCAGCCAGAGGGATGCGGTGGCAGACCTGTCTCCAGGAAAATGGCGGTGATTTTTCTACAGAGCATCCAGGTTATTTTCTCCTGTGTGTATTGGTGTAGTAAGCAAGGGGGTCGGGGGAGGGGCACCTTGTCCTCATCTCTGCCACCTGGCCTGGCCGTGGCTTTCAGTCAGGGATGATTTTAAGGTGCTCACCAGCTGACTTTAGAAAGTCCACATCTTCCCTTTATGTTGTTTACTCAGCTGGATGGACTGAAGTGCACGTCAGTGAGCGTTGATAACTGGATGGCTGCAACAGCCCTTCACAATACATTCACTTGCCCTACGGAGTAACGGGCTTTGATTCACTGTCCGACTTGCTGCTGTAGGCTTTTGTAATTGGTTAGGCTACACAAAAGGAAAGATTGCCTTTTAGAAGTCCCATAGCAGAGTTTTAAATTCCTTGATGGGTAAGAAGAGCAGTGGATATGATACACACTGAATGGCAATATAATAGAATGCTGAATAATTTAGTGAATATATGACAATGGTCTGGAAAAATACAGAATATTTAGACCATCTAGGTACATATTGTAACTAAACACTTCTCTACCCATTGGTAGAATTACTGAATATAAGAAAACCTATCAACAAATGCATTTTACACAGAATTCCTATGCCATCTTTATTCTTGATAAATAGGGCTAATCCATATGTTGAATTGCTGATGTAATCCACCAAGATGGTACCTGGAGAGGCACCGTGACCCCACATTCAAATGGACTGGTACATCTTAACTAGTGGCAGTTACTGACAAAGCAGTGCATTTTCACTATAAACAACCAGGAAGATGGTCCTGTGATCTCTGAGTAACCACACACAGAATGAAGTCAGATGTTACTCTATGAGTCATGAAGGCCGTAGTTAACCATTGCCTGTCTGATCCATCCAAAGCCACGTGTCCTGTGTCCCTACTACTTCAGTGTTGATCCTCCTGTGATCTTCTAGATGGTGCTCAATGCACACTTTTGGGTGGTGTTTGATTAAAAAAAAATGTGGACACAGACTCACAAAGTTTTTTTTTTCCCCTAAGATGTATTATTTTTATTTGTGTGTGTGTGTGTGTGTGTGTGTGTGTGTGTGTGTGTGTGTGCCTGCCTGTATGAGTTTATGTGCACCACACTTGTGTAGGGTGCCCAAGGAGTCCAGAAGGCATCAGATCCCTAGAGCTATAGTTAGGAATGCTTGTGAGCTTCCTGACGTGGGTGGCTGGCAACCTAACCTGGGTCTTCTGCAAGAACAGAAAGCATTCTCATCCACAGCATCTCTCCAGTCCCCAATTATTTTTGCTGCCATTTTGGACAAGCATTGAAAAAATACTTGTTAAGCCATATGCAAGGCCATTGTTTTCACTGATGTCCTCAATGAAATGGGATGTTCTTTATAAAGAATATATATATATATATATATATATATATATATATATTTAATGTCTACTATGAATCAGTCAATTATGGGACAAATCTATAGGAGGCATTATTACACAAGTTTGTTTTCATGTGAGAATCATGAGGTATACTTATATAAACTAATGTAGCTATGGCATCTCTAGGTGACTGAAGCTTATAAGATTATCATTGTATATTTGGTCCTCTGTAGACTGAAGCATTGTTAGGTGGATTGAGACTGTAATTTAAATAGCATATGTCGTCAATATCAGTGCATGTTTTCCTGTGTTGGTAACTTATCACTGTTAAAACAGAATTTAAGACTGCCCTGTGGAAAAACAGAATTCTAGAATAACATTCCACATGGTGGTATGAAATGAGTTTTACTTTTTTATATTTATTTATTCACTTACTGTGAGCATACACACTTGTGAATTTTTAGATGGCTATTTCCTTCTGCCACGTGCGTTCCTGGGATCAGACTCAGGTCATCAGGCTTGGTGGCAAGTGTCTCTACCCACTGAGCTATCTTGCGGCCCTTGAAAATGATTTTTACTTTTCTTGTTTTCCTCACCCAAATCTCCAGAGATTCTTCTAGACTTCCTTAGATCATACCAACTTATGTACTTCTTATGATAGATAGTAAAAAACTTTTGGGAAAGTCAAATAGTTTGCTAGCAAACCAGTTCGCCTGAAGGCATGACGTTTTCCTTCTTTCTTTCTTTTCTTTTCTTTTCTTTTTCTTTTTTTTTTTTTAGAATTAAAGAGTTTGAAGGAGCTGTTGAGTTCTTTACCAGAGCTGTTAAGATTAACAGATGTTTTCTGGATGCTTATATTGGACGGGGGAATTCTTACATGGAGTATGGAGAGGACGAGGCCCTAAAACGAGCACAGAAGGACTTCCTGAAAGCGCTGCATATTGACCCGTCATGTTTAAAAGCCAGAATTAGTCTAGGCTATAACTTGCAGGTAAAATAGAGCAGCATTTTCAGCACTGAGAGCATTGTTTGGACAGAGATATTTGGCTTTTTATTGGTGATACGGCCAGATGTTATTTCTCAGTCTAGGAACATTCAGTTTTTTCCTTTACTGTAATATGGAGGCTAAAAATGGGGAACAAGGGGTTCAATTAAATACAGAGAATGTGCTCAGGTGAGCCTGAGCTCAGCTAAGACTGATGTGATAACGCTGGAAGAGATGGGACGGGTTGTTATCTCAACCAATGCCTGGGAATGTGTTAGAGAAAAAAATGGCCGTCCTAGAATTAAATCTAAAATTAGTATTATAATCAAAATATGAACAATTCACAGTCCATTTAAAGAATAGATTGGGTGACTTTAAAAAGAGCTAGAGCTGACTGGCAGCCAACACAATATGCTTACGCCATCCACAGGCTGAGTACCTATAATGTGGATGAGGAATAACTCTTGGCCCCCAGAGACAGCCGTCTATAGGAAACATATGTTACGGACTGGCCCATCGGGGGTACCACGACCGTAGGGGAATCAGGGCTTGGGTAGTCAGGAAGGCAAGAATTTGGCGAATGACAGACAGACAATACATTTAGAAGTGGTTTGAATCTGTTGTAATTTTGTTTTTGTAAATCAGTAGTTTATATACAGAAAAGAAAACTATCAAGTCATATAAGGAACAACAAGAGCTTGGCAATAATTTAATTACATCACCTTTAAAAAAACAGCAAGCACACAATTATTAATCGGCGTTAGACATATCTCTTTACTCATAAGAACTTTATGACCCAAAGAGTAGTTTGTGTTTTTTAAACTTAGTACAGTCCCTAGACTTGTGTAGGTTGTACACAACTTTTTTGTGGTTGTAGTTGTGTCCTTTATCTTATCTAGTTTATTATGTACTTTTATTTTTTTGGTTTTTAAGACCCACTTAGCCAATTTGGATGTTGTAGACCCTTTTTAAGTCTTCTTTTAGTTTTTTACCATATATCTCTTTTAATATAAAACCTTTTTATCTGTTAAAATATAAACTCTTGTACTTTTCTGCCTGTAAGAAAAAGGAGTTTTGTTATAGTTTTTAAGTTTTTTATGTTAAACTTTCTCAACAGAGGGGTTCACTATCTGTCTCCTAATGATTTTTTTTTTATCATAAATCACTTTAGTTGGGGTTCTTAAAGGATTCCTAATGGGTGAGTATTTATTTTCTAAAAGTGTCTAAACTATTATACTTTTTTATCTAACGACTTGGGGTCTTTAAAAAATAACTCATTCTGTTATATATAATTAAGATCCATGTTTAACTTTTCATTTTTCCATAGTTTACAACCCAAATGTTTATTAATTTTAACTATGTTTTATAAATTATTTAAAACTTTATAAAAAACAGTTATACAAAACCCATAGCCCAAAAAACTCATAATCTGTAAAAATGTATCTTTTTTTTTTTTGGTTTTTTGAGACAGGGTTTCTCTGTGTAGTTTTGTGCCTTTCCTGGAGCTCACTTGGTAGCCCAGGCTGGCCTCGAACTCATAGAGATCCGCCTGGCTCTGCCTCCCGAGTGCTGGGATTAAAGGTGTGCGCCACCAACACCCAGCTAAAAATATATCTTTAAAAAAAAAGAATAACACAAACACTCTGTCAAGAACCTCTAGGGAGCTTAGTCCCAGGAGACACATATCTCCCATCCACTATTATAAATATAATTGTTTATGTCACACAAACGACACTAAAGTTAGTGTGACAAACATAGTTTCTTTTGAATAGTTACACTCCTAGTTTGGAGAGAGAGGCACTGTTATGTGCATGAGTAACTATTAGATTGTAATTATGATAAATGCAACAAAAATAAAACAAAACAAAAACAATCCCCCAAAAGGTTTTGTGCAAAGAAGCCCAACTAAAGGGTGAGAGAACTTACTGATAAATTAACATTTATGTTGAGGTGTGAAAGACTAGTAGCTAGGTCGGGGAGGGATTGGGGTTAGGATTTAGTCTTGAGACAAAAGGAACAACCAGTTAGGACACATTGTAAGAAGAGGCAGAGGGTCCATATGAGTAGAATGTGGTGGATAGAGGGAGATTTGTGACGAGACTAGAGAAGTCAATAAGGGACAGAATAAAAGCTCTGAAATCTAGTTAAAATAGGAATATCACTAATCAGAGACATGCCATCAAATTGTATTCTGTGAAAAGCCCACTGGGTACATAACCAGGAAAGGGGATTGAAAAGCATGTCAGCATGGAGAAGTGAATCAGAAAAGGGAAGGGCCAATAGAGGAGTTAGAGCTATTCACGTGCTGTCCGGGGAAAGGAGAGACAGCCTGTGCTACAAATACATGTAGATTCCTTCCTGTTTGCCTAGGACTGAGGCTATCACAGCGAGCACAGCAGATGTCAGAACAACCAATAAATCCAATCCTACCGTGAGGTGGTTTGCAGTTCAATATTCTGATAGTTCAACCTCAGTTTGCCTAGTTCTTTGTTTATTAAATGAACTTATGATGGCTTGCAGGTTTCCAGGCACTTGACTCAGAGAGTTTACCAGTCAGGAATGAGGATCTAGTCCTCTTTGTAATTATATTTCTTTATATCTTTATGTGAGAGTCACTGGGCTCAGGTTGGTTAGAGTGTGCCAGCCTCTCAGACTCTGGCAGGTTAGTATTTGAGCCTGTGAGATGAAGAACAGACGCTGGGCCGTCACGAATTAATTACCTCCCTGCCTGCCTGTCAGGAGGTGTTTAGTTGCCAGCTGGCCTGCTCTGGGCAATACTCTGACATCCTTCTATTAATGGTGCCTGTCTCCTGACCCTTTTTCTCTTTTCTCCAGTTGGCACTAAGGTTGTTATAAACAGGTGCATGGTAGATTTACATGCATCTTCTGTGGAGTGTATGAAGTGTTCCTAAAATTCCAGATGCTGGAACAATTCATCTGCACTATTATTCCATTCATTTGTATAGCACATACTAATTTTACCTTGTGTGTTATGCATATATTATAGATATCTGGAAATCTATCTGTCTATCTATCTATCTATCTATCTATCTATCTATCTATCTATCTATCTATCCCTACCTATCTACACACACACACACACACACACACACACACACACACACACACACGAGACAAGGTCTCACTCTGTAGACTAGGCTGGCCTCAAACCCACGGAGATGTGCCTACCTCTGCCTATTGAGTGCTGGGTTCAAAGGTGTGTGCCACCACTTATAGCTACTTGAGATTTCAATGTAGGTTTTTTGGTAGTCCGTAGAAGTATGGATGACATATAGTAGCTATGTCTTTAAGTTGTCTAAGATTGGTATAGTAGATGACTATAAAATTAAATTTATCTGAATATAATTTGATCATAAATATTTAACGGGAATTAGTTCATTGAAGATACTCATTTTGTAGTCTACTTTTTAATTTAAAATACCTTAGCTTTAGTATCGTGTAATATACACTTCACCAAAGATTTTAATGAGTGAGAATCAGAAACATTTGTCATGCTACAGACTGTTTCTTGCTTCATGAAATTGAATAATTATTTTAGGCACAAGGAAAATTCCAGAAAGCTTGGATTCACTTTACTATTGCCCTAGAGTCTGAACCAAAGAGCTATCTAGCCTATGAAGGACGAGCTGTGGTTTGTCTTCAAATGAGTAATTATTTCGCTGCGATGCAGGATATTAACATTGCCTTAAAGGTAAAAACTATATTGATGATACTATTATTAGCATATATTCAGACTAGCAATGAATAAGTCTAAGTACATTGTTCTCTGTTACCTATTTTAAGTGATATGTAGAGAAATGTTTTGTTTCCCCAGAGTTATGTCTAACGTAAAGAGTTATTACGGTTTATTTTGTAATCTAGATGCATTTAAAATTTAAAATCAAGTTATTGGTAAGCATCAATTTATTTTATCAAATGCAACTTGTATGTTTCATAAGACCTTAATGGTATTTTTGTAATACAAAATGAATTCAAAAATGGAACGGTGATGTCCCAAGTTTGAAGCAATTAGAGAACAATATAGATGTTCGGCTTCTTCCTATAGTGAAGGAACAGCCTTCTCATGCTTTGAATTCTCTTCCAGATTTTGTTTACTTTGTATAATTTTGAATTATACATTAGAATTATAATTATGAGGGTAATATAAGGGGTAAAAAAGGACAGGACTTAAAGGTGATTGTCTCTACATAGCACAGTGAAGCATGTTGACTGTTCTATTTAATTTTTTTCTCTCATTTAAGAGATTAACAGGTAAACGTCCCCCATGTCTATTCCTTGGGAAGAACTTGAGTAAAGCTCTAAAATTATTTGTTTTATGGCAGCCATTCAATAAAGCATTAACATGAAACCAGTTTCATACCAAGCCCTTGCTGGAAATATGTGCTGTAATTGGGTTTGACCTGCCCTGTAACAGCGCTTTTTCCCACAAGTGGATGTCCTAACATTCATGTCACAGACATGAAATTGGAGATTAATACTATTCCCAGATGCCAATTCCTTCTATGATTATGTTGCAGATCAATACTACCGCAGAATTCTTAACAAACCGTGGTGTGATTCACGAGTTTATGGGTCAACAGCAGAATGCAATTGCAGACTATCAAGCGGCAATTTCTCTGGACCCCAAGTACTCGCTGGCTTACTTTAATGCCGGAAACATCTACCTTCGCCACCGGCAGTTTTCTCAGGCAATGTGCATTTTCCTTAACGTGTTCTTTCGGCATTAAATTCTTCTACGTTATATGCAGTTTTGAAGTGTAGCCCTCATGTCTTAGGTTAATAAATAATGTTCTGTCCCATGAAGAGGCTTACAATTTTCAATCCTTACTTGCTGCTACTTGTGTAGATCTATGCTCCTCAGTGTTCCTGACCATTCAGTACTGGTCCAGAAACACTGATTTTAATTTTCCGGCACTTGGCCATTCTCTTTCTCTATCCAGCTTCTACTGGAATCCTCTCTTCTATATCGCGTGTAGACTTCCCTCAAGACCCTCTTTATGATGGGAGTATCTAACTCATCTTAGTGTATATGTTTTGTAATTATCTGTCACATGAGCACAAGAAATAGAGAGACACATTTTAGTTATGGTTTTGTGTGACTACTTAATCTCCTGCCATTTCAGCTTATACTGTCTCAAATAAAAACTTGTTAGATTTTAGATGAGATAAATATTGAAATTTACTGTACTTGAAGTGGGATGTACTTACAGGATCCAACCTCTTGTTTTTTTTTGTTTTTTGTTTTTTGTTTTTTTTTTGTTGTTGTCTTTTTAGGTGTGGTCACTGTGTTATGCTTTCCCCAATTCACCTTGTTCTTTCCTATTTTGAGTTGACTGAATTTACTTGCCACTTATTAATTTATATTATAATTTGTTAATGCTGTGTCCATTTTCTGAGTATTGTTTTGGCAGAACCCCATATGTTTTGGTCTTTATTTTTAAAAACTGAGTAAGATACAAATAATGTGAAACTTACAATCTTAACCATTTTAAAATTCATGGTAAATATATTCCATAACGCTTACTAGAATTTTGCACCTGAAATTGGAATTTCCCCTCTTGCTTGGGAATATCAGTTGGGAATTTAATTAGGTGGAAGGATTTTTATATTTTCTATGCTTTATGTGTGCATTAAATGTATTTTAACTCTGTGTTGTGTTCCCTTTTGAGTATTTTAGTTTTTCTGATTTATAGCAAGGTTTATAGTTTTGCTCTAGTGACTGTAAAACTATCATTATGGCCCTTAGTTATTATTTATTTACTTTCTCTACCATAAACAAAAATTATCTTTGGATCTTCTTCTCATTAACATACTAGCACAAATCTACAATCTTCCATTTTGTGTGTTTGTTTTTGCTTTTGTTTGTTGAGACAGTCTCCCGGCATAGCCCAGACTAATGTCTAACTTGTGATCTTCCTGATTCTCCCTCCAGAGAGTACAGCAATGGGATTATAGGTGTGTGTGGCCATGCTGGCTACTATCTTCAGAAGGGGAAGCCCCTCCCCCTCATACCCACTCCAGCTTCCTCCTCCATTTCACTACTGATCGCCACAGAAGTACCTTTTAATCAACGTCTTCAGTAGCTGTCTATCCATTTCTGTCTCCGATTCTCCACACACCATCTCCATTTCATCCTTTGTCCCCACTGCTCCTCCAGCTTTTTCTTGTCAGCATTCCCAGTGACTCCTCCAGCCTCCCTTTCTGGACCCTGTAGGAGCATTTGATACAGGGCACGTGCTGCTTCACGAAAGGTTCTGCTCTGTCATTCTTGCATCAACCTGTCCACATATTCCATTCTAAGTAATGACCCTTTACAACTCGCTGATTTCTGGGCTGATTCTGGCTGGTCTCAGCAAGGATTAGATGCAAGGACAGTCATCGACAGTGTAGTTGTCCAAGACATGGCTGGGTTGTCATTGCTCAGATGCTAACGGGTGGTTGTTTTTCCAGGTTTGTAAGCCAGTGTCAGTTACCTTACACTTCAGATCATTCTTTGTCTGGGTCCCAGAAATGTTTTTTTTGCAGTGTAAGTTGGTTAAAGAGGCTGGGCCCAGTGGTACAAGTCTGTAATGCTAGGTACTGGAAAGACTGAGGCCGGAGGATTGCAAGTTCAAGTCGACCCTCAATACCTTAGTGGAAAACGGTCATAAAAAAGTTGGAGATACAGGTCAGTGGTAGAGTGCTTGTTTAGCAGATGTGAAACTCTATGTTCAATTCCCATTACCACAAAAAAGAAAATAATTCATAAGATTGAGAAAAATAAAATCCCCGAGGCGAAATTCTGTTTTTGTAGATGGTTAAATTCTGCAGGATAAAGAACTTTACTTTTTAAACTTATCTTTAATAACTCAGTGGTTGTCATATGTAAAATTATTGGTTTAGCTCTAACATGTAGCTCAGACCACATATATATGGGTGGACTGGAGAGATGATGGCTCAGTAGTTAAGAGCACCTGCTGTTCTTGCAGAGGACCAAGGTTCTGTCCAAGCACTCACATGGTGCCTCACAATCATCTGTAACATCAGTTGGGGGGGGGGGTTGGTGTCCTCTTCTGACCTCTCTGGGCACCAGGTATAGATGTGGTGCATATACATACATGCCGGCACTCACACATACGTATAAAATAAAAATAAATATCAACGATTGTCTATAGTATGGCTCTATTCCCCCAACATGGCAGGAATACTCCCTCAAGTAATATTGCACATAAAGCTGTTTCCCGTCTTGGTGTGATGGATGCTTGGGTGTTAGTTCAGAGTCTAACAAGAGTTAACCATAGCTATTCAGCTGGACTGCCATGTCTGGGCTTCTCCGAGGAGAAAATGGTTTCTATGCCCTCTCCCTGTCCCCTTCAGTTGTTTCTGAAGGAAGATCTTAGCACAGGAGGAAGGGTACCTTATCAAAACAGTAATTTCCAGAGAGTTAAAACACATACAAAACCTGACTCCTGTTTATTATCAAGTTAGTAACAGTGCTTTAAAAACACATTTGGATGCCACACTTGGTATGAATGATTAACTATAGATGACTTTTAGACAATAAATTCAATCTTCTTTATGATTTATTAGTCCATTAATTATAGATTGAAGGCATCAGATCAGTTGTTTGAGACTCAAGGGTTTTAATTACTTTAGCTTCTAATTATCTCATACTCCTCTACTACAAGTAATCTCATTAAATTAATAGGTTTTCAATTTTCTCAGTAATATAATTTGGAAGCTATAATACAAAGTTATGATGTAGGAGTTGGAGAGACGGCTCAGTGGTTATGAAGAGCATTGGCTGATCTTCCAGAGGACCTGGGTTTGAGTCCCAGCATAAACATGGAGGCTCACAATCATCTGCAATTTCACTCTCAGGGGAATGTGATGCCCTCTTTAGGCCTCTGAGGGCATCGTGCACATGTAGTGCATAAGCATGCATGAAGGCGAAATGCCCACAGACACAGAATAATGGTAAAAATAAAGCTCTGTTGTTCAGAATTAGATGCACTAGTGTATGACCCTTGATGATTTGCTCCCATTGTTAGAAGGCACACTGTTGTGATTAGATAACTGCATACTCTGCTCATCATTTGATGATGAGTTAAAAGGAAGCATAGACTGTTTTACAAAGAAAGTAATGCTGGGAGACATTCATTTGCTCCATTTCTGATGTCTGTGGATACAGCCCTTTCATCAAGGGTGAGTTCTTCTTAAGCTGTTCACAGATGTGTGCCAATTCTGACCCCTTCTCAATGAATCCTTACATTGCACTTCAGTATGGCATCAAACAGCTGCCATCAGGGATGAGAAGAGTTATACAGTCCTGATATAACTGCTCCTCAAAAGTCAGAGGAGGCAAAGTTCATAAAGAATCACCTGAAGGTTGTGTTGCCTCTTCATGTATAGATATTGGAAGAAAGAATTACCTGTAGAGCCTTACTTATATTTGGCATACCTCTCTCAGTATTTTATAGGAGAGATATGTGCTCAGTTATAAGAGACATATATGAGACATATGTGCTCAGTTCATCCTTTCATCAACAATGGAAGTAAGAGTTTGTCGCTTTCTTTGGCAGATTAAGAAATTAATACAAATAGAGCTTTATAACTCAGTCCATGTAGAGGCAGGATTTGAACCCAGCATTCTGGATCCTTGGTCTGAACTGTAGCCACCATGCCATCAATATTTATACTAGCCTGGATGGAAGATGAGCTTGAGGAAAGATCCCTGGAAAACTGGAGGGAAATGGTTTAATGAGGGCAGAAGATGCTCTAAGAGGTCAGAACAAGACTAGGTAGGGTCCAGTTGTAGGATAAAGGCCTGAGCCCACTTCTGGGTTTGAAAACCTACCAAAACCCACCAGTCCCTGAGCCCCCAAACCCACTAATCCCTGAGCTCAAAATCCTACTGATCCCTGACCTCTCACCAATACCTGGTCTTGGCTTGAAATCCCACCAGTTCCCACCCTGGAAATCTCCACCCTGGAAACTCTAGATAAGCCTGTCTCCTGCTCAGGTGCCTGCTGCTTCTCTCCTGAGCAGAGGCAGCCACCCTCTTGGATCTCTCCCAATAAATCTCCTGACTACCAGGATACCTTTCCCTCCAGGACTGTAACACTTTCATGGGAAAACCTTCCCTCTCAGAGCTGCAACACTTCCACTGGGAAAGCCTTTCTTTCCCCTCAGAGCTGTAACTCTTACACAAGAAGAGAGAAATTCAAGAACAGAAAGATGAAGAGAGTCGATGCCATGGAAATGCTTTGGAGGAAATAATTAGAGAATGTCCACAGGGCTTGAGAACATCTGCAACCTTAGCAAGAACATAACTCATAGAAAGGGTAGAATCCAGATTGCAAAGAGATCGAGATGCATGTAGCCTAAGAGATCAAACTGAGTGTATTGTTCATTTCCCCTTATAGATAGAATTTAAATTAGGAGTCAGATGGTCATCCCTCAGGGAGTTAGAAATGAACATGAATAGAAGGATGTCCAGTCAACATCTTGTCTCCATGTGGTAAAAGGTTCAGTTTTCTTTAATTCTGTTTGATGTATATCAGGACTCTTAAAACCTAATGAAAAACAAATTACTAAAAGATGATCATGTGATCAGATGCCACAGTTGTGTCAAGAAGCAAAATGAGAGGTTACTTTTTTATTCTCAATGTTGATACTTACCTCTTTGCAGGCTTATAGCAGTTGATTGTTGGACCAGGACCTGAGACCTCTTTTTAAGGTTCTTTTGAAAACCAAGTTACGAATAAGGGTTAAAATAAAAGCACTGGCAGATTTCGTTGAAAAACAGAATAGATTTGCAAGTGGGTGACCCTAGTTCAGTAGAAAACTAAGAAAGTTTCACACCAAGGAAAAGGATAAATCTGAGATTTTTTTCTGATATAAAAATAATATGTGTAATAGCAACAATCTTATATATTTTTATAAATTATGTATAATACGAATATATAAGTATAGAATATACAAGAGTAATTTTATTAAGTTTTTTTATGCTTTGTATTTTTTACATTTATTTATTTATTTTTATTATTAAGAAATTTTCTGTTTATTTTACATACCAACCACAGGTGCCCCTCTCCTCCCTCCTCCCAATTCCCTCCCCAGGCTTCCCTCCCCCCAACCCATGCTTCATTCCCACCTCCTCCAAGGCAAGGCCTCCCACAGGGCATCAGCAGAGCCTAGTACATTCAGCTGAGGCAAGTCCAAGCCCCTCCCCCTGAACCAAGGCTGTGTAAGGTGTCCCACCATAGACACTGGGCTCCAAAAAGCCTGCTCATGCATCAGGGATGGATCTGATCCCACTGCCAGGGGCCCCTTAAGCAGGTCAAGCTAAACAACTGTCTTGCCTGTGCAAAGGGCCTAGTCTAGTCCCATGGAGGCTCCACAGCTATTGGTCCACAGTTCATGAGTTCCCACTAGTTTGGTTTGGTTGCTGAGACTTTTTTTTTTTTTTTAAGAGGAAAAAGGCCAATTGTAACCTTTGGCTCAAATAACAGTTTTGATCTCTTTTAACCAAGCTATAGTCATCTTCACTTGGTTGTCCACATCTTCCAAGTCCATGGCCAACACTGAATAATTTAGTCTTTGGTTTCATCAACAAGCTGACTTATAGTACAGTGAAGTTTGTATTCCTTTCAGTGCAATTTAGAATCTTCTTTTGAAAACTCATCTATATCTTCATCTCTTTATCTGTTTTTATATGTGAGCTGCTAATTACCTTATTTGTATTTTATTTTTTGTCTGGTTGTCTTCTCTAATATTGTATATTCTATACTTATATATTCATATTATACATAATTTATAAAAATATATAAGATTGTTGCTATTACACATATTATTTTTATATCAGAAAAAATCTCAGATTTATCCTTTTCCTTGGTGTGAAACTTTCTTAGTTTTCTACTGAACTAGAGTCACCCACTTGCAAATCTATTCTGTTTTTCAACGAAATCTGCCAGTGCTTTTATTTTAATCCTTATTTACTTCTTATTTTTTTTTGTTGTTCTGTTCGGGGATTTGAGATTTGGGGTTGTAGGAAGTGGGGACATTTGCATCCCAGAAAGCATTTTACCATTGGCATTACCTAGAATTGCTTGTGCATGGTATTATGTGTTGGACCCTAAATATCTCCTTGCCATGAGGTGAAGACTCTGTCTCCAGCCCCTGATGCTATTGGGAGGTGATAAAATGTTTAAGATATGACGGAGGGATAAAATGTTTCCTGCTAGAAGGAAGTTAGGTCAAGGGGTGGGGGTGGCAGTGTGTGTATGTGGAAGGCCATTGAAGGAGATACCTGATCCCTGATGCCTCTTTTCTCTTGGCTTCCAAGCTTCCATGAGGTGAGCAGCCCCTGCCTCCTGCCCCCACCCTGATCTACTGTGTGGCCACAAACCCAAAGCAACAGGGCCAAGGATCAGGGTCTGAAACCTCATACACAGCCAGCCCAAATAGATACTTTCTCTGTTTTGACTCTCTTAAATATCACATTTACAGAGAGCTGACTTGAACATGGCTATAAAACAAAGAACAAAAACAGGGCAGCTTTCAGTTCTCATTTTTCTTGCAAACACTTTGATATTTGGGATGAAATGCCATCACTGCTTTCTTAGAAATCTGTTGGGCTTAACATTAAATTAAAATAAAAGGACTTCAGATTTCTTGATATCTGTTAATTAAGATACATTAAAATGCTTACTATTCTTACATTTTATAGGCCAGTGACTACTTTTCAAAGGCATTGACGTTTAATCCAGAAAATAAGTATGCTCTCATGAATCGAGCTGTCGCAAACACATTATTAAAGAAATATGAAGAAGCAGAAAAAGATTTTTCATGTGCAATTGAGCACTGTCCCCACTGGGCTGCACTGTATTTTAACAGAGCAATTTTCCACTTCTGCTTGAAGCAGTATGAGCTAGCCGAAGAAGACCTTGGCATAGGTAGGTGTTTTGTAATCATGTTGAGAAGATGATAGCAATTAGTATACCTCTTTTCAGACTCCAAAAGAAGAACATCATCAAGCGTTTTAGTTTATATAGAATCCATATGTGTAGTACTACATCCTTAATGTGACCGATAAAGATTCTGTTTTGTAATATCTCATCTTAACACATTAGTGAGATGAGTTATAATTATTAGGAAATCACATATAAGCAATGCCAGTCTTCCAGAGGAAGGCATTGGACCATGGCTTTCTGCATTAGTCTTCTTAGAAACATCTGGTGTTTCTAATTGAATCGCATTATTACATTTGAAGAAAAACACTTCAAATGAGAGCTATGGGAGATTGATATTGCCATATCTAGACTTTTTGTTTTCTTTTGCAGCCCTGTCTTTGAAGCCCAATGAAGCTGACGTGTATAATCTCAGAGCACAAGTTCGTGGCAAATTAGGACTGATAGAGGAAGCGATGAGTGACTATAACCAAGCCCTTGACCTTGAAGAATGTCCCCCGGCTCCATAATTCCACAGACTCTTGTGGTTTCTGCACTAGGTTAAGTGTATATTCTTCCTGAAACTGAAGTATATTTGCTGTATAGAAATGTCACCATTGTTATTGTATTTATTGCATGTACTAAGTGGCTATTCTTTTTAACCACTTAACATATTAAAAAACTATTTATATTATGCATTAATTACAAAACTTTTTCATGATTTCAGAAATGAATTTGGTGTCATGTAGTCTTGTTTACATCGGTGAAGTAAAAAGAAATGACTCTCTGGTCCACCTAGTACCTTGATAGGTGAATATCTTCATGGGAAACAAGGTCTTAAAAAGGAATATTAATGCCTAAAGTATTTTCTGAAATAGTAGAATAATAGAAAAATATATCACCAGTCTTTTTCAATGCCTATTTAAACATATTCAACAGTTTCCAGCTTGAAAAGAATAAATATTAGCCAATGGGTATAAAAGACTGAGGTCTAGTGCGCCTCCTTTCTCCCCTTTACATACTGTAATACCAGCCTGGATTCTTCCCGGCCCCCACGCTCTTCCAGCACATCAACATATTTCTTTTTTATGTGCTGCTTACCTTCCAGAATAACACTTAAGAGGATTTTTGAGCATTCCTTTTCCTTGAAAGAATCCATTCTTTCTCTCATTCAGATTTCACAAATATACAAACAAGTATGTATAAAAATCTGTGTATGGTTGTAATAAATGCTTTATAGCACCCAGTGAATAAAATTGAAACTTTTGGTCTTTTTTTTCCTACAGAGATGATCTTACTAAGTAGTCTAGGTTGGCCTTGAACTCATGGTCATCCTACTCCAGTCTCCCAAGTGCTAGGATTTCAGGTGTGGGCCACAATGCCTGCTTAAGGATTCTTTATGGGATGTTTCTGAGAGATCTTTGGGTTAAGCAGAGAGTCCTTTTTGTAATCGTTACTTCCAGTAATCAAGGCTTCCTGATGTCTAACTTACTCAGATTTGCCTCACTCAGTTTATTTTCCTTCTGGGTTGTTTTATTCTCCTAAGTCATCACTGGGACTTTTGAGGACTGCTTTCACAGTGATAAGGCACAGTTGTCCCCTGAACTTCCTTTACTTTTAACTTGATAGCCAGCATGTCACAATAGAAAGTTGATTGTAGTTTGTAAGCTACGGTGAGGACACATCATATCATTCAGGGATAATTTTCCTGGCACAATGTATCAATTCATCCTAGTGAGTTATTTCAGCTGATTAATAACACATTTAGCTTGTCTTTTGGAATCTTTTTTGTTCTTACTAGTCTCCAGATTCTTTTGTCCTCTGGCTTAGCCAAAGGTGAGATTCAAACTGACCCCGTTTACCTACGGATTTCCTTCCGGAGCACATACATGTCCGTTACTGCCCTGAGTTCCTTTGCTGAACTGGAAGTGTTAGATGCTGGGGATTCTCTTAGTGCCCACTGTGTGCCCTGCAGATGTACAAAAACATGTGCCTCTGTCAGATGAACTTTTGAAAGTGACAGAAGGTAGGTGACTGTTGGATAGATTTCCACTTCTTGATGCATTTCAGTATCCCAAGACTCTGGGTTCATGGAGGCTCTTGATAGATGGCCCTGGGAGATGATGACATCTGTTACATTTACGATAGTAGTCAGCTTCACTATGCATCTCACGCCAGTGTTTCTGTCTTACATGCCTCACTCTTAAAAGATTCTTACTTTTCGGGGATTGAATTTACTGGAGCCAACCTTCATGTCCACGGCTTGCTGTCACGGCCATCGATCACACACCTTCTTAGCGCCTACAACTACAACTGCTTGCCTATTTTCTGGCTTTTGGAGCATCCTCTTCATGCCACAGCAGCAGTGTGCCTACTTTACTCTTCTAATGGAGCCTGTTTTCCCATACCTCCCCATGTTTGAACACCCACTCTCTATATAAAACCCCCTACTTTTTATAATAACGGGGTGGGCCATTTTGTTGCTTGTAATTGCTAAACAACATTAGGTCCTGAGATTTTATGAAAACTTGTTGCTAATTCAGATGTTTACTTTTCTACTGGCCGCAGTGTCTTTTCTGCAGTGAAGTATTTTAGAGTTTGGTGATGAACAGAGGAGAATTACAACTTGAAAAAAGAAAGTATAATAATCACGACTTTTAGTACTTTAAATCAAGTATAGGATTCCATGACCACACCCATTCCCTCTGCTTTCTCAAAAGCCCTATCATGTAGTAGGGATTATTAAATGAGGAAACTGAGCTTCAGGAAGATGGACATGCACTAGTCGCTAGTAAGGAGTGGGTTGGATGTTGCGGTAGTTACTCCTGACTGTTAACTTGCTGGGATTTAGAAACACCTAAGAGAAGAAAGAGTGTGTCTGTCAGGGAGTTTCCAGAGAGGTTGAATGGAGTTGGGAAGACCCACCGTGAGTGTGAGTGGCACAGTCCCTGGGATGTGGCCTTCCTTGTACTGAATAAGAAGGGAAAGCAAGTGGAACCGACTGTTCGTCTCTCTGCTCCATAACTGCAGATGCAATGTGACCAGCGTCCTCATGCTCTTGGCCCCCTTACCTTCCCAGCCATGGTGGGCCAGCCCCTCAAACTTCCGGCTGATGTAACTCCTTTCTTCTCTAGGTGGCTTTTGTCAGATGCTTTGCCATTGCAACGAGAAAAGTGACACCCAGGGGAAACTGGTGCCGAGGAGTGAGGCTACTGCTGTGACAAAGCTGACCCAGTTAGTTCTTAGGCTTCTGGAAATAGTTTGCAGGAGGAATATGGAAGGGTTTTGAGATGAATGTTAGAGACGGCCTAAAGCGTTGTAAGCAGAGCTTCATGGACTCTTCTCGTCGTTTGAAATATCAGAATACCGAGAGAAGTGTAGACGTTGGAGACCCAGCTGAGATTCCAGAGAAGAAGAAGGACTCTCTCAGAAGCTGGGCATCACACAGGCTTGGATTCCCTTCTCCAAAGCCTAGAGAAGTGGTTTCCCGGGATCAGCCTGAAAAGCTGAACAAGGGCCACTGAAACTGTGTTCCAATGGAACCAAACTGGCAGCGAATCTTGGCAGTATCATTGTGATATATATATATATATATATATATATATATATATATGTATATGTGTGTGTGTGTATGCATAAAAAATGCAAGAGTTATAGAGTCACACAGGCATGCATCAAGGTTCCAGAAGGCTGCCGAGGACGGTAATGCATGGCTGCACTAGATTCTCTATAGAGAGTTCCTGATAATCCATTATGTGAAACTGTGCCCAGGACCATGGGATATCCACGAAAGGAAACTGTGGGCAAGGAGTAGACATTAGCCCTGCCCCACAAAAGGCTGTATGTACTTCAGGTGACAGCCTGTCGGGATGGAGCTGCCCAGGGTTGTTATCACTGAGGTGAGTACACTGTGAACTTCTACCACACACAGAGCTGCAGGATTTGGTGACGTCTGCCCTGCTGAGTCGTTGTCTTGCTTTGCCCTGATTTTTCCTTGCCGTGTTCCATTCCTTTTGAAATTGGAATGTTAACTCTGTACTATTATTATATATTGGAAGTGTGTGACTTGCTTATTAGTATGTGGCTTGTTTATTAGATATCCTTCCCTACCAAGGAGGGTGTATCTCTTGGTTTATGATTCCACGATGCATGAAATCTTTTTCATGCCTGTATATTCTTGGGTGAAGACCATCTTCCTAACTAAACTGGACACTCCACGAAGGTGAGGACTATATCGGTCTGTTCATCACTGCATTGCTCATTATCATAGTTCTTGGCATGCAGGTGTTTAATGTATTTTCTCCACTATAAAAATGTCTGCAGACTCACACAGAGCACTATAACTAAACACCCTACAGATTAATGGTCACTACTTGTTTCCATGCTAAAGAGAACATCCTGTGATTGTCTAGGCAAGTCTAGACACTAGAAGGTAAGAGCAGGGAGCATGTGCATTTGTAGTGCTTTCTTACTTGACATTTCCTCTGAGGAGAAGCCCAAGACTACACAACTCTAATGCACGTACACTCACACGTGAGTACACACAGCCCTTTAGCACCATACTGATAATAAGTAACGTGAAGGCATCATGGATGGGATCAGCTTCTGGTAAAAATGACCCATCATGTGGGCTAGTCAATAAGAAGGTAGCTAAAAACAGAGCTCAGTCAAGATGATGAAGGTGTGATGTATACAAATAACAATGTATAATTGGATGGTGATATATCAGATATTAATATAATCACGCATAGTGCATGCAAGACAACAGCAAAGCTATTAATTATTATTCCCTTTAAAGAAAAATTATTATAAAGACTACACTGGTAAAGGAGGATAATGGTATGTGTTAGACCTAGAACAGAGAGAAGGAGATGTGTTTGTTTCTGGCTTTACATGTTGATCAGATTTACAAAAGAGTGGGAACATTTCATCATTTGACCTTTTATTCATAAGTTCCTGTAAAGTAAATGGAGTTTAGCTTATTATTGCTTTAATTCACTCAACCATAAAGCCATTCAGCTTCTCCTTCCCCAAGTTTATTCTATCCAAGAAAACTTGCAGAGATACCTTATTTTTCTATGTGGTTATGTTAAGCAAACTATATCTTATAATAATATCCTATTTTGTGATAAACAAAGTACATACATGGAGAACATTCTACACTATATTTTCACAGAATATCTTAGGTTATTGTCATAATGCCAACCTTTCACAGTGAGCACCTGTGAGAGTAGAATTGTGGGTGTAGAGTTCATGAAGTCATAAAGGAGGTTTAAGTGATTTCTGTTCGTTTTTTTCTGATTAAAAATTTTAATTTTAATATTTCTGTAGCATAGGATTTATTTAATTTTTGATGAGAAAGGGTCTAGCCTGGGAAGACTTGGAACTCATTTTGTAGCTCAGGCTGGCCTCAAACAAGAGGCTGGAAAGAGGAATGCACATAGCAGAGAGACTGTGGAAAGAAATACAAGGCCATAATAATATAAACACATTTTTTTTCTTTGAAGAGTAAGTTAGTTTTATTGACTGATGAAAAACTAGAGTTATAAGATGTTTGGCCAGAGAACAATAATCAAGTCCTTCTGGTAATCTATATTTTCTTTTAACTTTGAGCCAAAAGAACATAAAATTGTAGACGATGAGTGAGCTAGTTGCTTGTAGTTCCTTCAACAAGAACTGCACAGTTTAGCAGCTGCATAGCACTAAATTCTGAAAGTACTGTGTGCTGACCTCAGAGGCTGCCGTAATCACCCACACTGGTCAGACGCCGAGTTCCTTTTCCTTTTCTGCCACCCTACAAGAAAAAACAGAACACATTGCTGAAGACATACCACCTCGGGGCATTTTAAGTTTAAGAGCACTAGATATCAAAATCATAGCCAGGGAATTCACTCAGCTGCTTTCTCACAATTACTTTTACAAATGCCACAAAAAGTAATATAGTATTTCTGTTTAGGCTGAGTCAGTAAGATCACAAATATCGAATTTTCTGGAACTCACTTTGTCCTAAATACTTTTAAAAAGTACAAAACAAGCAAAGTTTATTCAGTTCATATAATCAGCAAATTTGGTAATTCAACTAATTACTTTTTTGGGAATTTAATTTATAATTCAAGTTATGCATAGTTTTGTTCTTATTAAATAGTATTAAAAATTTAAATATTCTTTCCAACATAATATTTTTATTGATTATTTGGGAATTTCACATAATGCACCCTGGTCACACTCACTTGCTAGTTCTCTCAGGGCCACCCCCACACACTCTTGCACCCCCTACCACCAAAAAAACCCCCCAAATCTATGTTGCTCATATACTCATTGGAGCATGGTCACACTCTCAGTAGCCAGTCCCTTAAAGAAAACTGAATCCTATTCCCCCCCACCACCAGAAGCCATCAGTTATGGAGAGCTACACTTCAGCATCCTTATCAATATTTTGAAGAGTTCTCTTCAATGGCTTCCTGTTGAGGCTGTTTCTGTTTTTGGAGGGGGGTGTGGAGAAGCCACCTGTAGCAGGAATCTTAAAAGTTCTTATTAATAAAATCAAACCTGAGCCATGTATTGGGGTGAATGCTGGAAGATCAGAGAAGCAGAACAAGCCACAGCTACCTCGCCTTGCCAGTTCCTCAGCTGATCCTGTTTCCTCAGACTGGAAGCTTCTGAGTCCTCATCCAAATGAATCTCAGCTGAACTGCTGCTCAAAGCCTAAAAGCTTAACCAGCTAAAAGTTTCTAGTGCCTGGTCTTCACGCTTTATATACCTTTCTGCTTTCTGCCGTCACTCCCTGGGATTAAAGGCTCACTTTTTGGGATTAAAGGCGTGTGTTACCACGCCTGGCTGTTTCCAATGTGGCCTTGAACTCACAGAGATCCAGATGGATCTCTGCCTCTGGAATGCTAGGATTAAAGGTGTGAGCACCACCATTTTCTAGCCTTTGTATCTAGTGACTGTTCTGTCTCTGACCCCAGATACGTTTATTAGGGTACACAATATTTTGGGGAACACAATACCACCACAGCCACCTATGTCTCTCATTCTCAACTATGAGTCTGCAGTCATTGACACCACTTCAAAAGAAGCATCCTTGCCCTTTACAGTGGGAGCACAGATCATGGGCTTCCACGTGGCCTCTGGCATCGGCACTTGCTACAGACCTCAGCATGGTCTCCAGTGGCAGTACAGACCATGGACATCAACATAGTCCTCTACTACAGCTCGGGCCTCCAATACTATCATAGACCCCGGCAGCAGCATGGCCCATGGCCATCAACATGGCTTCAGGGGCAGCACAGGCCACAGATACCACTATGTCCTTGGCAACAGCACAGGCCACAGACATCAACGTGGCCTTTAGCAGGAACATAGACCACAGATATCCACACAGTTTCCAGCTGCAGGAAGAACCAGGAACTTCAACATGGCTTCCAGAGGCAGCACAGACCACAAACATCAACATGATCCTTGGCTGCAGCAGCACAGACCACAGATACCATTATGTCCTTGGCAGCAGCACAGGCCACAGACATCAACATGGCCTCCTGTGGCGACACAGACTATGGATATCAACATGGATCCAGGCAGCAACACAGACCCTGGACATCTGTATGGCTTTTGGTGGTAACACTCACATCAACATGGCCCCTGACTGCAGCAGGACCACAGACCCCAACATGGCCCTTGGCAGCAAGATGGACCACAGACATGAATATGCCTCAGATGGCAGTACAGCCCACACACATCAACATGACCTCCAGTAGCAACTTGGACCATGGACACTAACTTGGCCTCCAGCGGCAGCCCAGACCATAATGATACACATAAATCTCTGGCTTCAACATGGCCTGGGGCAGAGCACTGACCACTGACACCAGCAATCCTCTGGCTCTTGCAGGAACCACAGATACCAACATGGCCTCCAGGGGCAGCACAACCTGAAGGTCTTTCAAGAACATCCAATCGAGCAAATGAACCATACATCATCTGAGAGCCAGGACAATTGTGTGGCTGGGCAGCACATGTTGGGGTAAAATCTGTCCAAGCGTCAGGCCTGTCTCTCTCCATCGAACACAGCTCTGTTCCTCCATCTCTCCCACCTCTCCATTACATATTTGTTCATCATAGTGGCACTGTAAACTGTAGTGTGTCACACAGTATCTATACCTATCTTTCTATATCTATCTATCTATATCTATCTATCTATCTATCTATCTATCTATCTATCTATCTATCATCTATCTATCTATCTATTTCTCCCCCCAAAACAGCTTTACATACAAAAACTCACTGCAATGAGTCATTGACCTGGCTCCAGGTTTCTAGTTTCTGAAGCACCATAAATACTAGACCATCACTGAGACTCTCTCCTATATCCTGCTGTTGCCCAGGGTCAGGGTGATCTTGTGGCTAGGCCGGTCATGGGGAGCGGGGAAGCAGGATTTGTGTGAGCTCCAGTCCACCACACACCTTCCTGCCCTAGTTGCAAGGCTCACTGGGCTTGACCATTGTGCTTGCAGCCTGTGGGCAGTGCCATGTCTGTGAAGTTCCGCTTCTTCCCGCGGCTCGGTGCTGCAGGCAGGCGCTTTAGCCAAGGACCTGCTGCCCCCTTCAGTAATGCATGTTCTTTGTCCACTGCAGCCATGCTCCCATATCGCTCTCACCCTTTGCTGCCAGGTTTCTGGTTTCGCCATTCTCTCCCACGCAAGGCTCTGCTCTGTCATCTTTCCTTCTATTTTTTGAGTCCAATTTTTAAAAGCATCTTCACATAGGACCTTTTTTTTTTTTTTTTTTTTCAGTTGTTCCGGGGATACTGTGGGTTCTGCAGACTCCTTATCTGCTCCTCACCCACCTTGGAGCTTCCATGGGTCTCTCAGTCTCCTTGGAGCTGCTCTGCCGTTCTGTGGCCGGTGCTCCGGGCAGTGCCATAAACACAAATTTCACCAAGAACACGAACAATACCAAAAATCTCTAACACGATGACCATAATTAATGCACATTTCAATAATAACTTTAAATTTCAATGGCCTCAATTTGCCAGTCAAGGTGCAGGCTGACTCAATGGATCAAGAAGCAAAATTCATCATCTGTTGTCTGTTAGAAACACATCTTGGTTTTAAAGAGAGGAACTGCCTTAGAGTACAAGGAGGGCAAAAGCATTCCAATCAGACGGGAACAGGAATCAAGCAGGTGTCCCTGTCATACTCTCTGACAAAACAGACTTTGACCTAAAATTAACCTGAATGATAAAGAAGGACACTGCATTCTAATCAAGGGAACACTTAACCAAGAAGATATTAGTCTCCTAAACATATATGCACCAAAAACCCTGGGGAGCCTAACTTTATAAAAAAAAATGTACTATAGGTTTAAATACACAGATCAATATCAATCCAAAAACAGTAGATAATTTCAGAACCTTGCTTTCTCCAACATCTGGACAAAAAAATAAAATAAGTAGGAACATCAGAATTAGTTGATATGATATATTAAGTGAATCTAACAAATATACAGAATAGTCCACTGAAACACCAAAGAATACATATACTACTCAGCAGGGCGTGGAAACTTTTCTAAAATAGACTACATTTTAGGACACAAAACAATTCTTTACAAATTCAAAAAGATTGAAATCACTCCTTGTAGCCTATCTGACCACAATGCATTAAAACTTAAAATTGATAGCAAAAACTCTAGTAAAGACACAAAATTATGGAGATTAAACAACTCATTACTGAATGATGAACAGGTCAAGAAGAAATCAAGAAAAAGTATTTTTAAAATTGTGGAAATAAATGAAAATGAAAACAGCACAACAAAATCTTTGGGACACATTGATGGAAATTTATAGGTCTAAGTATCTACATTAAAAATTCAGAAAGAGCAGAGAGGCAGAGGCACAGGTGGATCTCTGTGAGTTCGAGGTCAACCTGGTCTACAGACCCAGCTACAGGACAGCTAGAGCTACACAGAGAAACCCTGTCTCGAACACCCCCCCCAAAAAAAATCAGAAAGAACATAAATTGATTTAATGATGCAACTCAAAAAGTTGAGGGAATGAAGAACAAACCAGATATGAACCCAGTCATGGCAAGAAATAATAAAAATTAGAGCAGAAATCAATGAAATAGAAACAAAACAATACAATAAATCAACAAATCTATGACTGGTTCTTTGAGAAGATAAACAAGATTAACAGACTCTTTGGCTTTTGCTGACACATCACTGTTCATTTTTGAAGGAAGTCAGGACAGGAAATCAGTGCAGGAAGCTGGAAGCAGGAGCTGATGCAGAGGCCCTGGAGTTCTGCTCACTGACTTGCTTCAGCAGATATGCTCACCTGCTCACTTATCCCAGGACCACCAGTCCAGGGTGGCTCCACCCACAATGGACTGAGGTCTCCCACTTCAATCATCGATTAAGAGAAGGCCCTACAGGCTTTCCTACAGCCTGTTCTTACAGAGGCATTTTCTCAGTTGAGGCTTCCTCCTCTCTGATGGCTCCAGCTTGTGCCAAGCTGACAGAAAACTAGCCAGCACAACATTTGACAGAGGATGAATAGCCAGAATATATTAAGAACTCAACAACAACAACAGAAGAGTTAAAAAAAAACCCTCAAATAACAAAAAAACAAATGACCCATTTGAAAAATGGGCCTGGGATCCGAACAAAGAGTTCCTAAAAGAAGGGGGCGGGGAATGACTAATAAATAACTCAAAGAATGTTCATCATCATTAGCAATTAGGGTAATGCAAATCAAAACAACTGTAATTTCATTTTACCCCAGTCAGAATGGCAAAGATCAACAAAACAGCCAACAGCGAATGCTGGAGGGAATGCTGGGAAAAGGAGGCCCTTGTTTACTGATTGCAAACTGGTGCAGTCACTATGGAAACCAGTGTAGAGAGTTCTCAAAAAACTAAAAATAAATCTACCATACGACCCAGCTGTAGAACTCCTTGGCATATGCCCAAAGCACTCAGCATCCTACTCCACAGATACCTGCACAGCCTTTGTTGTTCATTGCTGTTCTAGTCACAATAGCTAGGAAATGGAAACGTCCTAAATGTCCTTCAGCTGAGGAATGGATAATGAAAATGTGGTACTTATACACTAGCTATAATAAGAATGGAATCATAAACTTTGGATGGAACCAAAAAAGATAATGCTGAGTGAAGTAACTCAGACCCCAGAAAGACAAACATTTCATGTTCTCTCTCACTGGAGGCTCCTAGCTCCAAATCTTCAGGTATGAGTACATATCCTGGAGTAATGCAGAAACCAGGAAAGTAAAAACAAACTATTGCTGGAGTAAAGGGATTGGAGAGCAATAGAAAGTGGAATAGCAGGATACAAGTGGTCTTATGGGGGAAATGGGAAAAGTTTAGATTATTGTTAGGATTTATGTTGGATTAGTAGACTAGTAGTTGTAGACTCTCCTCCAAGGTCCATGACTTTAGTAGCACTAGGTTTCCTGTACCAGGCATGGTTTCACTCTTAAGGGGGTTTTAAGTCTAGTTAGAGAGCTGTTGGTTACTGCCAAGGTATGCATGCCACTTCTGCATCCTTGGGGCTATTGTACCATGCTAGTTGTTAATGGGGTTCATGGGTGTGATAGCTGGGTAGGACTATTGGGAAATGGGGGCTCTCTCAGGAGGGTGATGGAGGTAAATACAGAGGAAGGAAGAAATGGGGTAAAGGAGAATAGCAGGATAAAGGTGAACTGTTGGGGGGAATGGGAAAAGGGTCCATCTTTAGGTAGGAGAAGGGAGTTAAGTACAGAAGGAGAGAGGGGGATAAAATAAAATATATATGTCTGAAAATCAAGGAATCATTATTAACTAGCTTTAAAAAACCCAGTAATACCTGTAATTCGGTGTATAAATGTACATATGTAGTTTAAATGAACTTCTCTCATCTGGACTGACAATTGTCTCTTGAAGAGACAAAGATCCTCTAACAAAATACCCAATAACAGATGTGAGAAGCCCCCTTTTGAATTGTTGTTCATGGAAGTCCAAGAGGCTCCCAAGACATACAGCCTTTTGTTGTTGCCCTCAGTTGCCCCCAGAGATGACGGAAGGTAAGTCTCTATTGCTGAAGACACCATGGACTTCAAAAACAGGGCCCAAAGGCCCAGGAGCTAGAATTGACCTGAATTCCTCCTACCTGAGTGTTAGCATTGATGGTATCAGAAGGCACTGTGCAAACTTCCGAAGGAGGGAAGCAACCAATAGTCCTACCCAGCTATGACACCCACGAAACCCATCAACCACTAGCATGGTACAATAGCCCAAGGATACAGACGTGGCATGCATACCTTGGCAGTAACCAACAGCTCTCTAATTCGACTTAAAACCCCCTTAAGAGTGAAACCATGCCTGGTACAGGAAACCTAGTGCTAGTGAAGTCATGGATCTTGGAGGAGAGTCTACAACCACGAGTTTACTAATCCAACATAAATCCTAACAATAATCTAAACTTTTGTCTTTATACCCACAGAAAAGTGTAGTCCTCTCCCCTCATCAAGGAAACTTCTGCTTTAAACAGACCAGATGTAGAACACTACAGAAAACCACAACCAATCAAATGCAGAGTTGTAAACATTGTGAAGAAGTGGCATGGGGACAGAAACATTGTAAGTGCCAGAAGATCAGAGAATTTGCAGTGAGATTGTGTCTCACCAATATGAGTACCTAAACATGAAGTGAACAACTGTAGCACAAATCTTAAATGGTCTTATTAATAAAATCCCAGAGCCAGATATTGGTGTGAAAAACTGAGAGATCAGAGACATAGGACAAGCCATAGACAACCTCACCTCACCGACACCTCAGTCTCCAAGGAGACTTACTTCCTGCATACCCACACCTATATGCCTTTCTGTTCTATATCTCATTTCCTCTCTCCACCCAGCTACATCACTTCCTCTTCCTGCCCAGCTCTGTCACTTTCTGTCTGTCTGTACAGACCTCCAGACCTTTATGGTTAGTGCTGGGATTAAAGGTATGTACCATTACACCTGGCTGTTTTCCCAGTGTGGCCTTGAACTCACAGAGATCCAGACAGATCTCTGCCTCCTGAGTGATAGGATTAAAGGTGCATGCTACCATTGCCTGACCTCTATGTTTACTATAGTGGCTGGCTTTTTCCTCTGACCCTCAGATAAACTTTATTAGGGTATGCAATATATTGGGGACACAATACATCACCACAAACAATGATGACACCACGAGACATGCCAGAGGGAACTGGGGAAGCCCATGAGATCTCAACCCTATGCAAAGAACTACAGGCAACTAAATGCTGAGAGTGGGAGAAATAGTCTTTCCCTGAGACGAGCACACAGATTGATTATCTAATACCAATGGTCAACCATAAAACCATAAATACATACATATGAGTAACATTACACAGATTGAGGAGGTATATATGTATGTGTATATATATATGTATATGTGTATGTATATATGCATGTAAATAAGGAAGAAGCCTGTGAATTTGAAAGAAAGTAAATAGGATATATGGAAAGGTTTAGAGGAAATGAAGAGAAGAAAGAAATGATGTACTATATTATAACCTCAAAAATAAAATAAAACAGTGAATGAAAAAAATCCACACTGTATTTTCCCCTGGGTTTTTATGGTGGACTCTGATCTAGAGTCAACAGGGCAAGGGTCTCAAAGGGCCCACTCCTTCAGATAAATTCTGCCAGAAGGTGTGTTCCGTGATTACACCCTGATCATCTCGTAGGAACACATAGCTGTAGTGTGTGTGGTGTTTATATAGAGTTTCCTGAAATATAGCTGAAGTGTTCATAGCCACTAATATGGCTACGGAAAACATGGAAAATTTGCTGTCTAAAACTATGGGCCAATTGTGGCCTTTTGTCCTTTCTAGAAATACAGTGTAATATATATGCAGTAGGAGGGGTTATTGACGGTCCTGAACTCAAGTGATGCTTTACCTTATTTTAGAACTGTCACTTCCCTGGAAATATAAAGATCACCAAAGCCACTGTTTAAAACATAAAGTCACTGAAAATGTCTCAAAATATCTATCAGAATTATGACACAAATTCTAGCAGAAAGCTAGAATTTTGGGAGACTGGTGGTTTATGCTGATGGTTTTGTAACCATGACTTAGAATTACTTAAAAGTAATGGAATTTATGTGGAAGAAGTACCACTTATAGATTGAATATGAAAATATTCCTTAAATCTTATTTCAAATGGGTAATAGGTTAAACAAGTCTATGTAATGCTGCTGTATACCTTGTCACATGACACTTTGAAGTATACATTTTATTTATGCAGTTCTAAGGTCTATGGAAAAGACCCCTAATTGTTTTGCATGAATAGTTCCTTTTAGCTGTAAAATTCATATAGATTATATAACTCAGTAAGTTAACTTACCTTGTGTCGTATTTTGAGAAGTTGAAAATAACTAGAAATGACCTCTTGGCTCTGTGGAGTTATGACTTACAAAGCTGTGTTCATTTTGTTGTGGTTTTGCCTTTTGGTTTGTTTTTGAGAGAGCTTGGTATAAATCATGAAATTCTTAATTTTTAAAATTTATTTTATTAATCATATTGAACAAGGCAATGCAATAGGAGGAAAAGAGTCCCAAGAGCAGGCAAAAGAGTCAGAGACACACCCTCCCCCACTGTTAGCAGTCCCACAAAAACACCAAGCAGACATCTGTAATACATACAGAGGAGCTGGTGCAGACCCATGCAGACCCCATGCTTGCTGCCTCATTCTCCGTGAGCCCATGTGAGCCCTGCTTAGTTGATTCACTGAGCCATGTTCTCCTGGTGTCCTCCATCCCCTTTGACTCCCACAATCTTTCCTCCCCCTCTTCCATGGGGTTCTCTGATCTCTGTGGGGAGGGACCCAATGGAAACCTCCAATGTAGACTCTTTCCACATAATATCTGAATGTGGGTTCTCTGCACCTGTTCCCATCTGCTGTCAGAGGAAGCCTCTTTGATGAAGATTGGACAAGGCATTGCTTTATGAGTACAGCAGAATATTGTTAGGAATCATTTCATAATCACCATCATTAGTATTGTTATTATTGCCTGTAGTGTTAGATTCTACCTTATGTCTCTGAATTTATTAAACTGGGAGACTACCATTTAAAGACATTTGCTCTATAAGCTGGAGACGGAATTCTCTTTTGAAGATCAAGTTTATATTTTTAGTTATCTTAAATTGTTTTATTCCATGAAAATGAGAGATGCAAATGCCCCCTTAAAAATGGCAACTCATTTATTTAATTAGTCTTAGAGACCTATTTAGAAAATGTACAAGTTCTCCAGTAGCCCTGGAGAAATATGCTGCATTTCAACCCAACTTTTCTGAGTGTAATTTTCCCTGAATAATGTATGAACTGTGTCACAGCTTTGCAGGGAATTCTCATCTCCACAGAATGCCAGCCTCTCTAGTATTGCTTCTTCCATTTTCAATTCTTAAGCCCTTTGCTTTCTTATTTGATCTTTGATGGTGAGCAGACAAGGTGGGGGAGAAGTATAAAAGAATTGAAAATCCATGGCAGTCAAGGAAATCATTTAATATACTAGACCTCTCCTGGTAGTGTTGTTGGGAAAATATGATTTTTCTCAGAGACTATTCTTTTATAGTTTCTGAGACAGGGATTCATTTACTAGCAGGGGAATTAGTGAGTAACTGAGTGCCCATTTTACTTAAATACTAGTGAATTGGTGCAGGGACATGGGGACAAGAGTAGTTGGGAAGGAAGTTTAAGCAGTATATTAAAAGGTACTGCTATGCTGTGTAACAAAACTTTAAAACATCACATAAATTTTCACGAATTTGGGGAATGAACTCTAAGACTTTTGGGACTGTGTTAGTGAGTCTTTTGTTTGGAGTCTTGGGAAGAGAATATTCCCATAGAAAAAGGGAGGGAAGATTTAGTTTAGACCATTGTTTCAGAGGCTTCAACACCAAATCCTCTGGATCCATTGCTTTGGGCCTGCAGTAAATCAAAATACCAGAGAAAACCAAGCACTTCATCCAGGAGGCAAAGAAACAGGACTTAGGCAAGATGGAACCCTTACAAACATGCTCCAGAGACCGGCTTCTTCCAACTGGGTCCCACTCCCAAGAAAGTTTCCACCACATTCCAATGCCACCAGAGTATGAATCCATCAATGGATTAACTCTCTGATGAAGGCAGAGCCTTCATGGTCCAATTACTTCCCAAGTTCTCCAAAGCCCCACCTCTGAGTAATATATTGAGTGAACCTGAATTAAAGTATAATGAAGCAATTCCATTGGCAGAGGGTTGTCAGCAAGCTTAAATTTTCAGACAAGGAGAATACAGACAACAAAGAAGTTGTAGTTGTTGAAAAGATGAATTCCATCAAAGAGAAACCTAGTGCTCTGCACTGGGACAATAGGCAAGGTGCCTTGGGGGCATGACCCCACCCCCAAATGGCTCTAACTTGTAAAGATGTACATTCATGTGAAAGGAGAAAGCTTGCACTGAAATTGTCCCTAAGGAAGTTCCTGCTCCTCACTGCAGTTTCATGCCTAGGAAAGTGTTTCTGAGGCAGACGTCATCCAAGGGGGCTAGGCTTGATCCCTAGCTGGCAGAGTAATTTGCCAATGTCATCCACATGGTGTTGGATTGTAGGCATAATAGAGGCAAGACTGAAGGGATCATAGTCTTGCTCCATAATT
Organism: Peromyscus aztecus; assembly: GCA_902168405.1. Taxonomy (NCBI): domain Eukaryota; kingdom Metazoa; phylum Chordata; class Mammalia; order Rodentia; family Cricetidae; genus Peromyscus; species Peromyscus aztecus. The sequence goes on from CABHPQ010149863.1 coordinate 31,810, forward strand.
TCGGAGAGAAATTGATGGCAGGCAATTTGTGGCAGGGTGATAGTCCCAGTAAGAAGGCCCTGAGAGACTACTGCTTGAGGCTGTGAAGGGAAAGTGTAGGTAACGGTGGAGGCTCCAGAACATTGGAGACTATTGGAAATGTTAGAACCAATGTCTGCCAAGGAAAGCTGTGGACATGGAGCGGAGCAGCATGTCTGTGATAACTAATCTTGGTTGCCAACTTGACTACATCTGAATCAACTAAAACCCTGGGTACATCTCTGAGGGATTTTTTTTTTTGATTGAATCATTGGAGGTAGGAAAATTTGCCCTAAATCTGGATCATTTGAGGTCGGAAGACCCACCCCAAATCAGGTCACAGTTTCTGATGGCTTAGAAGGACATGGAAAAAGGAAGCCTTGGCTTTTTGTCTACTCGTCCTCACTCTCACTGCCAAATCCATCTAGCCTGCCGTTGTGGCATTCTTTCACTAGTCTTAGACTCTACTTCTTTAGCATACGGACGTATGATGAAGACCAGCGGAGACATCATATTCTTGGCTCTTCTGTCAGGAGACATCCATTGTCCAACTCTCTAGACCATGGCTTATAAGCCACTCTAACAAATTCCCTTTTAATATAGACTCATTCTATCGCTCTAGGACAGTGATTCTCAACCTTCCTAATGCTTTGATCCTTTAATACAGTTCCTCATGTTGTGGTGACACTCAGCCTTAAAACTATTTCGTTGCTACTTCATAACTGTAATTTTGCTACTGTTATGAACGGTAATGTAAATATTTGATACGCAACCCACAGGTTGAGAACCACTGCTCTAAAGAGCCTTGGCTAGTACATTGCCAAAGAGGAAGGAAATGTGTTTTTAGGTGGGTTAGGGGTGTGATAGGACTATCCAAACTATTTAAAGCCCAATCAATTTCATAATTATCTCCAGAGCCTAAACACATTGCTATAAGATTTGGTATTTTCTCTGGCACATTTTGGTCTTGCTTTGGTCTGATTATTCTTTGCTATTCCCTGATTCTTTCCTTTTAGAATAAGAGTATTTAGTCTCTGCTATTATTTGTTGCAAGTATGTAGCTTGGTTTTATTTTATAGGAGCTCACAGATAAGAGACTTTGGAGTTTTAAAGTATTGGAACTATTAATGGCTATAGAAACTCTTGGTATTGAATTGAATACGTGTTTAGATGGCTGTGGGCCTTTGGGTCAAAAGGGGGAAAGCTTGTGGTATAAAAGTGATGTGTGTGAGTGTCAACTTGAGAAGGGATTGAATTGTGAGGTTACTGTTGTCAACTGGATAGAATAGAAAATCCTGGTTTGAATCCTGGACCATGTAAGTGAAGACAGGTACCTAAGCAGCAACAGCATCCATTGCTCTCTGCTTCCTGACTGTGGATGTCACGTGACCAGCTGCTTCAGGCTCCTGCTGCCTTGACTTCACCACCAAGATGGACTGTACTCTTGCGCTGTGAGCCGAAATAAACCCTTTCTCCCTGAAGCTGCTTTTTTCAGAGTGTTTACAACAACAGAAGAAACTGGGACAGGAATCAAGACTTCAGCACAGGAGACTTTTATAGTGAGGAAGGGCCTCGTATTCAACCAGAACAGGTTTTTCCTTTTGGAGCGACAAGTAAGGGATGTGCAGATCTGGGAAAAGATCGAAGTACAAAATTTGAAGTGTCACTTTTACTGAATGTGCGTGGCTAGTGAATTTGAAACCATGGACCATAAAATCTGAAGCATCCTGTATTGAGGACCATCTGTAGATACAGCATAGTTCAATTCTCAAAGTACATTCAATGACGTACATGATTTTATATAGTAATTTAAGTCTATCTTCATGCCTACTGGGACCCACTATATCTGTATAAAATGTAGAAAATAAGAGGGAAACTTGTTTGCTAAATGATAAGAACTTTATATCTTAAATGACTGAGGTTACCCCATGAAGTTGTTCTGATGAATATGCCCATTTTATAGATAAAACTGAAGCAGAGAGGCTGGGCGATTTGCTCAAATCGTATATGTAGGGTAAGAACTGGAGCAGTTTGACACCAGGACCTCTGTTTTTTTTTTTTTTAATCAGAATTCTGAAAGGAAGGAAGGAAGAGGCTCACTCAGGCCTTGCTCAGTGGTCTTTAGGTGGGGAGATATCCGCAACCTGAAAAGGATGTCTTTTGCCACCCCTAGAAATTACAGGGTCCTTTATGTTTCAGGAATCTAACATTTTATACTGCGTTTGAAATAACGCAGGCCAAGTGGACAATGAAAGCTTGTTAAGTGAAGAAGAGTAGAGGCTAGACCGCCACTTTAGAGGCTAGCCTCACCATGTAGGAAGCTCCTAAAGCTGGAACTTTATTCTCTAGATGAAAAGTCACTCTGAGAGGTCTCCCTGGAAGTTCACAGGAAAACGGAATCTCCAAGAGAAATGGCTAACACTGACCTTGTGCTCGAAACAGGACAAGGCTTTAAGAGTAATTTCTGCCATTAAGCTCTCGTGTGACCCACAAGCAATAAATGACAGTCTTTTTAAAACAGCAAAGGCTTATCGAATTCTTGAGCATCAAGCAGGAAAGAACTCGAGCAATTTCTTTACACTTGTAATGTCAAGAGGAGTCACACTTGGAGACCTCTGTTATAACAGCGAGTTGTTTATGGCTATTGAAAAATCCTTGTGGAACTGTCCATCAAACTTTATGAAATGTGTGAGTTACTTAGTTATCAGCTCTCCGGATCTAATTTTCTTTCTGGGGCATTCAGAATCAAACCTTTTCCTTCCCGGATGGTTTCATATTGATAATCACAAGGCTATTTTATCTCCCCTCACCTTTCCTACCTAACTTTGGTGGACTCTCTTCCCATTTTTTTTTCCTCCTTAAAAACATAGAAGACTCCTATTCTGAGAATGTAAATTCAGCATTTCTCAAAATAGAAGTCTATAGTCTTTGTCAGACTATCACAAATGCAGCTTATTAGGAATACACATTGCCTGGTGTGGTGGTGCACACTTTTAATCCCAGCACTCAGGAAGCAAAGGCAGGTGGATCTCTGTGAGTTCAAGGCCAGCCTTGTCTACATAGTGAGTTCCAGACCAGTCAGGGCTACATAGTGAGACCCTATCTCAAACAAAAACAAACAAACAAACAAACAAACAAACAAACAACAACAACAAAAACCTCCATCACATTGTAGGCCTTATTTTAACTGTTTTAAGCCAGATGCTGCCTGGAAACACAGGAATCTGCATTATGATAATGTGCCAAGGAAACTCCCATTCAAATTGAGGCAGCAAAAATCTTTTCCTCTGGTTTTCAAGCTTTTACAGCATAGGCTCTCCGTTCTTCCAGTTTCTGATGCAGTGGGACCTCCTGGAGACTGAACATTTACATCCCTATCCAATACCTGTTCCTAGTTATGAAACCTCTCTCTGAGAACTCCGGAGCTTTGAGAAGTGCTAATCTAATATTTAATCTTGAAATAACACAACTCAGAATGCAAATTTTTAATTATTGGCTCGTAAAGACCAAAATACAACAACAGAAAAACCCATGCCTATACCTCACTCTCCAGGCCCTCCTGCAGAGGGTGAACACCTCTACCAGGAGGCCATCCTTGAGTCTCCCAGCTGAGAGTCACTTCTCCCAGCCTCCAAACCACAGCTCTTCATTCTTCAAGGACAGTTTTCTTTCCATAGGCACTCCATGGTTGGTGTTTGGGGAAGAGGCTTGTCTTTCCTTCACACCCTAATTCCTCAGCCATAAGACTTGGGCCTTTGAATTCTGTTTACATGAGAGTACAGAAGTAGGATTAGGTAGGCACTATTTTGACGTTCGCCAGATTTTGGTTAATAAGTGAGAACTCTGGCAGGTAAAGGATGCGTGCAACTCCTTTACAGTAGACTGTTAAGGTCTCTTGTCCACCACTTGAAAGATCCCTCTTCACAGTAAGAAGGCCATGGGTTCTTCTGTCACTTTGCTGAAGAGGTAGGTAGTATTTGGGGTGAGCCTCATTATACATGAATTACCAAAAAAGTGAGGGAAAACATATTACTGGGTCAATGACTTGCTGATTTCGAAGGGACACTTTTTTGCTTTTGTACAGAGTGTTTTTTGGACTAGTGGCTCCACTGGAGCCTAACCCTGGAGAGTGACAGAAAAAGAAACCCAGGCTCTTGGGCTCCACCATGAGTCCTGAGTGGGACTCTGAAGGTGCTCTTCCAGTTCTGAGAAGCCTTGCTCTACTGAGTTTTCTTTTAGCTAAAACACAAAACTTGGAAGTGATGATGGTTCAGTACTGTATATTTTTTTCTCTTTGTTTAATTTTTTTTTTTACAAGATAGCCTCTTAATAACTGGGAATGTGGGGGGGGGAGGGTTGTAGCCACCATCAAAGGCTCTTATTAAAGGAATATCGTGTCCTGCTAGACACTATTAGAGAAATAGAATTAATCTCAGTGTTACCATAAAGCCAGATACCATTGATGTGGTAAGCATTTAGTAAGACATAATTAAATGTATGAAGCATAGACATTGCATCAATGCAAGATGAGTAGTTATTTTAAAGGTTATTATTCATTCCCTATAATCCATACACTTTTGATTTTAGAAATTTCAAACAATACACTTTTAGCTATTTGGCTAGAAAGATTTGGTATGAAGTAGTAGCCTGGATGAGTTATATAAAGATTTGTAATACTGAGTACTTCGATCTGTCTCACATTACAGTAAGAGGAGGCAATATCCTTTGATATGAAATATTAGTTATGCTGTGTAGCACCAAATAATGGCATCTTCTCTGGGTGTTTTATTAATTGCATAACTCATTTGTAAATGGATACAGCATCAAAGGCATAATTAATAGTTTAAATAAATCATCAAAACTAAGGGAAAGTGTTTATATACTCTGTATTAAATTGTTTGCCCATAATTTAAGGTTCAGCATGTGTCACTGCTATACAAATATAAAAGCATTCATTTAAGCTTATTTGAGATTACTGTACTTAGAGTATTGATTCTTCTTGCTCTCCTGCGAGTGGATTATGTGATATTTAATGTGTGAGGCTTACATGGGATATGAACTTCCCTGGTTAATAATATCTCTTTCTTTTTACGACAGTAGGGAATCTTGTAAGATGCTCATTAGAAAGGTCAGAGGGGCTGCTGTGGAAACGTGTTCCGTGAGGAGAAGAGCACATTTGCCAGGCTGTCGAAGGAGTTTGGGAACTTTATCTGCCTTTTGTTTTCATTTCTCTGGGAGCTTTTATGTGACCCAATTCAGCAAAAGAAGAACAGTGTCATTAAAAAGCTATTTAGGATATGGATGGCATGACGGGCTGCAGACATGCTGTTCTCCGAGGCCTGAAACGCTTACAACAAGTGAATATAGCAGTTAGTTATCTGGATATCTTCTTTGCATTTTACATGTTACCTGGATATCTTCTTTGCATTTACATGTTATCTGGATATCTTCTTTGCATTTTACATAACGTTTCCAGATTTGGAAGAAGCATTTCCATACTGTTGAAGACTTTACTTTCAAGTGGTGTGGTTACCAACCGTATTTTTTTTCCTGTTAAACTTTTAGCATAATTAATTTGTTATTTATGATGGTTTTACTTTCCTGATGTTTTCTCTGGGACTACGGAACTGAAATCAACCAGTTGATGCTATCATTTCAGAACACAATAAAGTGATGATGTTCATTAGAAGTAGAAACAAAACCATCCCCATATTCTGTAGTTGGAAGATTAAAACCTTTTAAAGTGACAAGCACTTTTACAGTTACTTGGAATAACAGTGAAACCTTCTATATATAAACATTTCAACCCGGGTGGTGGTGGCGCACGCCTTTAATCCCAGCACTCGGGAGGCAGAGCCAGGCGGATCTCTGTGAGTTCGAGGCCAGCCCGGACTACCAAGTGAGTTCCAGGAAAGGTGCAGAGCTACACAGAGAAGCCCTGTCTCGAAAAACCAAAAACAAACAAACAAACAAACAAACAAAAAACTTTCTTTCATGAGCACAAGAAACTAAAACTCCTGGAATTAGGAATACATAGTCCACAGTAGGCATTTTTTCATGTTTATTGAAATTAGTATTTGAAAAAAAAAAAACCCAAGCCTTCAAGAAGAAACTCGTTTCAGCTGGGGACTGTATTTCAGTGACCCTGAGTGCTGAGAGTCAGGGTCCAGGAGGAGGATTGCATGTTTTACACCTGTGACAGTAAGCAGATATGCAGTTTACTTTTGTATTCGTTTTTTTAATGTTCAGGATAATAAACTAATCTCACTAGGCCAATTATTTGAATCTAAGTAAATTAAAAGTAAGATAAGGTTGGTTTTTAGTGATGCAATAGTTCAAAAGACTACAGCTTTTTTTTTTTAAGTGCATATCAGGACTAAGGTTTAGAATTGCATGTCTGGAAAAACTATTCATAATCTGCTTTTCTCTCCTTTCCCTTTTATTTTTGCACGTATTTATTTTGGCCAGCTGGCGAGACAGATCTTTTTCAGGGGTTCAGCCTTCCAGTCTGAGTTTGGTTCTCCAAAACCCGTCTTGGATCAAATTCCTGTCTTACTTGATCTGCTGTCTGAATGGTGTTGATGTCACAGGGACATGGTGACCCAATTGCCTGTCCCAAATGGGTTGGAGCTTGCCAAGTGAAGGGCTTAGCCAGGCGGCCAGGGGAAGGAAGGTGGAGTGGAATCTTCAGGCACCCTGTCTCGCCTTTGCATTTCCCATGCCAGCTGTTTAATGTGAGAGGTCTCCTGAGGAATTAAGTCTGACTTCCTTGCCTCTTTTTTTTTTTTTTTTTTTTTAATACCTTGTCTTTACATCTGATGTGCTCAAAGACTAGCCTGCAGAGCTTAGGGCTGGAAGGTGTCCATGTTCTGGGAATACCTCATGGCTTTGATTTTGGAAAAATTATAAAATTTTGTTTCTTTTTAGCTGCAGTTGGTAGTAATGGTTTCTTTGGATTAATTAACTAATTAATTTAGAGACAAGATCTCTTGCAGCCTAGGCTGGTCTCAAACTTATTATGTACTTTATACTTGAACTTGTGACTTCTACCACTGCCACTGCCCCATAAGTACTGGGATTATTTGTTTGCATCACTACCCTGGAATATACTGGGCTTTTAAAAATTTGAACTGTTTGGGCCTTAAGCGTCAGAGTTGGCCTGAGAAATGGGCTCCTTTCTCAGGGAGCCTGAGAATTCAGGGCCAGGAATCATTTGAAATGAATAAGTGAGATACTTAGGGAACTAATTCTTGCTTGGGTAGAGCAGACTGAGTGCGAGGTGCTGGCTACACCATCAGCTGTGACTTAAGTACACCAACCACAATGTAAATGACTGTATACTTCTTATTCCCGTAACCTTTTTATGCCAATGTAATAAACAGAGACATTTTACAACAGAGACCTTTGAAGACTTCTGTCTTCCTCCATGGTCACCTACTACTGAGTGGATACTTTTACCTGTTTCTATGGAGATGGTGTAGAAAAAGACACAACTGCTATCAGAACATAGTTTTCCCGTCCCCTGTCCATCAACTGCGTGACCTCAGTTAACTGCTCTGAATCTATTTTCTAATCTTCAGGAAAATCCTTCACACTCTTTCTAGCCCTAAGATCTATGGATTTGGTGGGAATAATATTACCTGCTCAGTCAACCTGACTGTGTTGTTAGGGGAGTTAAAGGAGATCATATTTATGAAACTACTCTATAAACCCTCTGCAGAAGATTAAGGAACGCGATACTGTTAATTCCCTCTGAAGAATCAGAATAGCTTGTGATTTACTTTTAATCTTCCAGACTGTGTATATGTCTTTTGTATTTAGATCTTTACTTATGCTCTCCACAAAGCAAGACAAAGAACAGACTAATCCTTCCTTACTGGATGTTACTCCAAGTGTCACCCTAAAACAGTGTGTGGGGAAGGATTTATTATTATTATTATTTTAGAAAACAGTGGTGAAGTTAATTCCAGGTATCCAGGGTTCATGGGTTCAGGACTGCCCCTGCCCCTGCCCCCCTCAACTCCTTTCAAAGTTCTGAGAATCCATTTCATTCTAGAGACTGCTTAAATGAGACTGAAACCCAGCATTTGGTGATGGCGTGGGGTGCAGAGTGGGGATGAGGGGCTAAGAAAGTGTTCTCCAGAGCAAACCACAGCAAGGAGAGTGAAGAAATAAGGGACAGTGAGTAGGGACTGCAGGAGAGAACACTATAGTCCAAAGGGACTCAATGGTATTCCCTGTGCCTGTTTGTTGTC